>JANHGB010004924.1:0-23089 GCA_026283785.1 Coracopsis vasa
ATCACCTAGTTTCCCCTGCCATGAGCAGGGACACCTTCCACTAGACCAGGTTGCTCAAAGCCACATCTAACCTGGCCTTGAACACTTCCAGGGATGCAGCAGCCATAACTTCCTTATGCAGCCTGTTCCACTGTTTCACCACCCTTACAGTAAAGAATTTCTTCCTGATATCTAATTACTAATTAAAATTACTAATCTAAGCATGGTTCTATAAATCATATGTGGGTGTCCTGATTATCCAAAATATTATAGAATATAGAAGGTCCCATTAACATTAAAGTAATATTGCACTTTATACTAAGAACTTGGATTTATCATTTGAGATGCATTTTTCCTTAAAATGCATAAAACTTGTACTGAGGACAAAATTTTCTCTCCTGCCACACGCACAGTATAAGCATCAATAATGCCAAGAGTCAGCACTGGCTGCTGCTGTGCTCAGCTGATAAAGTCCTTCTGGCCAGCATGCCTGGATTTCTCCTCCATGAAAGCTGCTGTGCTGAGAGTTGACTAGATGCATGCCTGGATCTAACCATGATAAGGAACTTGACTATGTGTCAAATTGTGTCTAGGACTGGGAACTTGAAAGGACAGAGAATCTGCAAACTAAATGTGGCTTTTATGAAATAGCTGGAGCCCAGTCAGGGGGTGGTAATGCTATCAGTGTCTGTTAAAGCTTCAAACTGGGACATAGAAAATCTCCTGGTAATGACTGATTTGAATAACTGTTTGGATAATATATTTTGTCTATAACTCTTGTTATGTAAAAGATTGATGACTTAGCTTGTCCTGTTGTATACAAAAGACATTTCTTTTTCAGGTCATCCTCCTTGGTTCATGCTGTTTATTTCCCTCTCAAGGTGTATAGTGATATTTTCTACTTTCCCCTGCAGACAGAAAAATATCTTCAATTAGATATTTATCTAAAGCTGTTATCAGCTTTAGCTGTGTTTGTTACGTAGTAAAATATACCCAGGCAGTAAACTCAAGCAGGCCTGCCCTGCAGCCCTATCTAATAACAGCAAGAGACACACATTAAACTCACAGTATGTTCACATTAGTTTCACAGTAACTTTTATACATTATCACAGGACAAAAATAAAATCAGCGGCAAATAATGTTATAACCAAGAGAAGAGCTTATGGGGGGGAATAAAGAACCATTTAGAACTGCAAATTACAAACATTTAATGATAACAAGGTGCTTTCATGCAGAGCTTATCTTAGCTGGAACCCTCCTTGCCAACAGGAGCATCTACATTTTTTTCAAAACATTCCAATTTTATTAACATGTAATGCTGCTTCAAACAATTACTAAGCACTTCTGTCCAATATCCTATGTTCCTTCTTATACCCTTGGTAGAAGACTTCATGTTGAGAGCCTAGAGCAGGGTTCACCTTTCTTCCTATTGAAAACTTTTTACTTACACTACGGGAGGTGATGGTAAAGAAAAAAATAAAAAGAATATACAACTTCTAAGTGGGAAGTAATGTGTTCTTTTCAAGTGCATTTTGTTCAAAGTATAAACCAGGCTCTTATTAGTTGTTAGACTAATATAAACCAAGCTCTTTTTAGTTTTCAGATGGTGTCATTGATGATTTGTATATCTGAAAATTGCAAAACCGTTGTCATCTGCTGTTTGAGACTGAAATACATTGAATACTACTAATTGTTCGTTGCACTAAAGAGCTTTTTATGCAATCAGACCACATTTTTTGATGAGGAAATCAATTTCAAATTAAAAGACTGCACTGGGGAAAGGTGTAGTTAAAAGGTCCTGCCTAAAAGGAAGTTGGAAAACTATGCGAGTACTGTAGTGCTTTATCATGCAGTAGCTCTGAAGAGCTTTTATCACTGCAGTGAACTTCAATACTTCAAAGAAGAGCTTTTTGCAGAACATGGTAACTTGCTTTCAGAAGTTTAGTTACATTATTTTGTAATTGGCAAGATTGATGTGCTGCTGTTGCGACAGCATTTGGAGTCCATACAGTGTGCATGAATGACAGTGAGAAGTAGACATAGCACATCTGAGCACTGATAGTTGAGTAATTTTACTTGATGCACGTACTATTTAATCACAGAAAAATATTTTATTTTTAGTGAAGAACAAGTGCATTTTTTGCCAGGAGAGTAAGTGCAATTGGTACAAAGAGCACCCTTCATGACATCCTGAGGCCAGGGACTCTGCTTCTTTTATTCTATAATTCTGTTTCTATGATTCTATGAAAACAGAACTGACACCACTTTGTACAAACTAGAACAACCTGAACTCACATTCTTCTACACCTATACTACCCAGTGCTGAGTCACATTTTCACCTAGATTCAGTGTTACCCTGCTTCCAGGTAGACATGAGATGCCTCTGCTTCTGTATCAGGTGAAGGCATGAAACTGGGCTAAGTAGTCTGTAAGCTTTTTAGTCAATCCTCCACAGATATCTTCTGTCTGAAGACCTCCAATGAAAGTACAATCCTCCCCTGTAGTCAGAAGAAGCAGACTGGTGATGCACAGGCATATATATCCGTGTTCAATACTCATAAGATGATCCCCTCACAAGGTCAGAGATACTGACCTTACCAAGAATGCAAAATACCTCACTCATGTAATCTACCTGATCTTCTGAGTAAAGAAAATATATTGATGATGTGAAAAGATTGGAATGCATCCTTCAGGATGTGTTTTTCAAAGTGTTGGTGCATTTGGGTAAGAAATATTTATGTATGTATAAGAAACTGCAGAGTACTCTATGTGTGAGAAACTACAAGGTGCTACATAAATACAGGCATATCTGTGTACATGAAAGCAGGAGGCATTCAAGTTTCATGTGCCCTTTAAATTTCCCAAGCATGGCAACCAGTAGGTATTAGTGAAAGCTTTTTGTACCACCTAAACTAAATAGAGAAAATGCTCATCTCCTAGGCAAAGAAGAGGCATTATTTTAAGTTGTCTCATTGATGATGTTTTCAAAAAATTTTGCAAATTTACTGAGACAAAATGAAAATAAAGACACTGTAAAGACCCTTCAGTATCTCAGCCTGTGTCTTCTTTAACTGGTCTGCCAAGGACCTTTTATTAGATATTATTATAATACTCATTTCAGTGAGGGATTCATTTTTCTTCATATTTAACATGCCTTTTATGTCTACGCCTGATTTAAATGTCATTTCATACACTACATCTCATAAGAAGAGTTTCAAAGGGGTGCTAAAGGTATTACTGTGTGAACATGGTATGCTCTCTTCAGTCTGGTAGATGCTTTTCTTGCAGACATATTTGCTTGGGGAACTACACAGGAATATTGAGTCCAACAGTAAGAATTCAGCAAGTTGTTGAAAAACGCCTGAAATGTAACAGACTGGTTACAGATTCTACTGCTGAATAGGTGAAATCCTTATTTGAGTGTAGAAAGCAATGTACTAAATTCTCATATAAATTCCATCATTGGATCTGCCCTGTGACTTGTCTATCTTAATTTGTCCACATTCCTTCTCCCACAGTGAGTTTTTCCTATCCCTTCTTTGCAGAGAAATGTAGGAATGTGTTTAGCTGAACAAGGGCATTCTCTTGCCCATTGGTCCTCTCAGGAGTTTTTATCTGCTCGAATCCTTGAAACGTGCCAACTCAAGCTTGTGCTAACAGACATAAATTACATTTTGTTGTGCTACTGTAGCTGTGTGCTAAGGGGATTAATTTCGAGGCAATACATACGATTCTGTCTCACTTTGTGGTTTACAAAATGGGAGGGCAGTTTCAATTTGCTCTGGGTGGGTTGGTAGGGAGGGATATTGATTCAATTTCTTATCTGTGCTCTGCATTTCTTTCCTCCCTGAAGCAATGTGATCCATAGCTTTGGTTACACAAGTCTCTGTAGAGAAACATTGACTGGGAACTTCCATATGTGAGTGTTGGTCTCAACCTCATAATGACATAAACTGATAGAAATGTTTGTGAAGTTCAGGGCTAGGCCTTATCTATGTGCTGGATCACTTGTCTTTGTTCTGCTTTGAACCTCGTCCCTTTGGTGAAACCCATAGAAAGATATGGTGACTCTTATCTAGGGTTTCCTTTAGTACAGCTGTAGAGAGCATGGCCTGAAATGGGAGCTTTTTCAACACTTGCATGCAAAAGCAGCACAGAAAGATCAGGAGATAACTGATACCTTGAGTATGCTTAGTTGAACTGACACCAAGTATGATAGGATGGCTCATTCCACCATTGTTGGCTGCTAAGTCTGGGGAGGATTAAGAGTAAACACCTAAGTAGTTTGTTTAATTCATTTAATGTCAAAGAAACCCAGGCATTCACTAAGACAGTTTCAAGCCCAAGTGCATTTAATGTAATGCTCTGTTATTTTCTTAGTGGATCAGACAACTTCCAGCAGCTTGCTTATGTGTCTGCACTTAGCGGTTGTTGTCTTTCTTGATCAATTAAAACTTTCAGAATGGAAATTCTTGTTGTTAGCTTGCCTATTCCTAATTCAAAACTGCAAATATTTTTTGTGTTGCATTTTACTTTTCTAGTAGAATATGCACTGACCTGCAAGAATTGAAATTCCAGGGAAACATATTGGAGACCACAAAAGCCTTGATCTTAGAACTGCATCCCCTCAAAACCTTCACATAAACTGTGCTATATAAAAATTGTGATCATTTAATATAAGAGATTGTACTTTCTAGCTTTCAAAATTGATTTTTGGACGTCTGTTTTTAATTACTCATGCTCTAACTCAACATCATGAATAAAGCACAAGTGCAATCAGGTTAAATACAGACATAATAGATGGTCCCAATGCGAAAAAGCTCAGAATGTGTTTGCTGGGTTTGCACTGAAAGGTAGCTTTTGTTAAACAAGGCAAGTATATCTCCAAATATGTGTTAATTAGTAGGCCAGTGTTCACATTTCTGGCAGTCTAGTCATGGTTTATTGTGCACAGAAGCCAGAAAAGAGTGTAGAAAAAGGTCTCTTTTTTCTTGCTTTGTCTGGAATGTACTTGAAATGCAAGCAGAGTAAGTTTTGTTCCTAACAAGAAAGCGAATCTGTGTCTGCATGATCCGTTTGCTGTCTGTGTTTTGGGACTGTGTGCCATGACTGAGCAAGTGATTTGGTTGTTGAGGATGTGCAGCAGGCTTCCTACTTTCAGTTTCTGTGACTACATGCATGATTATGAAAGATAAAGGGGGATCAGAATTAGCCTATACATAAGGCTAATAAACCCAGCAACCAGAATGTGGCCCACCTGGAGGGGACTCTGGAGGAAGTATTGTGCCTTTGTTTAAATACATGGTCTAGGAAGAATGATGATGGTGGTTCAGAGGCAAGAACTGAAGGCAAATTACTGAAGGGAAGCAACAATGAAAATAGGTTGGTACAGATGAAAATTATCCCTAAATGGAAGCTTAGAAGGGGACATTTGGGTGTGAAATGTCACATCTGAGAGCTAACATCAAAACCTGAGGAACAGGGATACAGATGGGTGGCAGTGCAGATTGATATACAGAAGGATATGAAAAGCATGATGGAAAGAAGGCTGTGCAGAAAAAATCTGTACTGGCAGAAAAATCCTGAAAAGGGGTTGTATGCAGCAGCCCTAAGTGAATACTGGATGACTGAATATAGGATATAGAAAGACACTGACTTAAGAGGAAGTGGAGTTGCTTCAGTATCTTGGTTAGAACAGTTAAGTTTAGGATCCAGGGAAGACTATTAAGTAGGAGGGTTTGGATGTATGAAGAGTGGGAGGCAGCCATAAAGTCTGAATACTCATTCACAGAGTAGGACATCTCCATGTCTAACATGTTATGAATGGTCTCCACAGAGCAACAGCAACACACCAGAAATCAGAAGCTTAGCCAAATTGTATAATTTACACTTTTTATGATGTGTAACATAGGAAGGCTAGTAAAGTCAAGAAAGTGTTAAAACATTTGTCTTTGCCTTCTGTGATAGAAAGAATACGTTAAAATTGCAATATAAAGGTCTTCTTAAACTGGAAATAGAGAAAGAAAAGAGGGAGTCATGATTCCAGGAAGTGCTTTGAATATCAAAGGCAAAACCTGAATATTTCATTTGCTTTGAAAGGACACTGATCAAGCTTTGAATGTTATATTTGCATTAAAAAGGGACAGGAATACACAGTCTAAGAGAAATCATCCAGGATTGGAGGGAATCACCCAGCAGATGGAGTAACTTGATGAATTCTGCACCCTTGGCATTTGCAACACGAGGTTTTGAGTGATTATTATTTCTTGAGCGCCTAAGGAGAAACCATTTTGCTCTTAAAATTTAGGTATGTATTTTTAAATGTATTTACAATTTGCATTCAGTTTGCAAGTTCGTAATTAATTGTGTGAACTTTATAAACTATCTTTTATTGTGCTTTAACCTTAAATATTCATATATTATTACAGGGGAAATCTGGTTGAAGCTGTGAATTTTAGGATTTATAATCTCTTTGAAAGTAAAAACGAATTTACATGAAGCAACTATAGTACTGTCAGTCAGTCAACAGCCATCCTAAAGGCAGCAGGCCATGGAGACATCTCACAAGTAAGTGTGGAATGGAGTAAGTTCTTTCAAGAATTTTTCATCCCATCTACTTGACCTTAGAACCGATTGGATTGGAGTAGAGTCAAGCTGCAGTGGCTAAAGTGTCTCATCCTCAAATAAGACTGTTGGGGGATTTGGCCTGTCATCATGGTAAATTAGAGAGTTCAGTCTGCCAGTAGCTTTCAACTGTTATTTTGTAACTCCCCGCCCAAAACAAAAGCCTTTAAATCAGTCTCTTTGCAACCATAGAACACAAACTTTGCGCAGTCTTTGAATTATTTGTGGAGGCCCACATGGATTCAAAATGTTTAGCATTACTTTGTAGATAAGCACAGATTTTGTGAACCTTTGTTTTTTTAAAAACCAAAAATGTTTAAATTAAATCAAGGAAGGATGATATTGGTGAAAACGCCAGCGTCGAGTGAGTGCGATTACAATCAACCCATTGGCTAGAATTAACCATTGCACTTGCCTGCCTCCACAGATTTTGGTAAACAAAACCAGAATTTACTACAGATTTGGAACAATTGGGAAAGTTGAAGAACCTTCATTACAGAATTTTGCAAGGTACCTGTGAATGGCACAAATTACTGCTCAATTTACTTGATCTATTGTGACACAAAGGTTCTTGCCAGACCCCTGGGCTTGAAAGCTGAAAACCCTCCAAACCTCTTATTATTCTAATTAGACACATAAATCAGGTCAGATTTATGCAATCTTGGCAAGATGCAGACAACTTATAAGAATAATTGTAATTGTGCTTGAAGGAATGCTTGGTAGTGCTGCTGTTGGACACTGAAAAAGGACAGGGCTGCTTGGGGTTCTTTTTTTCCCTAAGCCTGGAGGGAAAGGGATTCAATACCTCCTTTAAGAATCAGATTAAATTGTTATACACTAAACTCTCATTAAGGCAAATAATAGAAAATTAAATTTCAGAATCTTTCTAATTAAAAAGGGACAGTCCTTGCTACTCTTCTAGATCCTGCCGGCAGTGTTAGTAAGGACAACCCAGGGTGACAGGGCTGCTGCGTTATTTCACACATGCAACAGATGAACAAAACCCCATGAAGACTTGTTTCCAAGCTGGGAGGAGGCAGCTGGGACAGCTGACCTCAAGTGACCCAAGGAATATTCCATACCCATATGATGCCATGCTCAGCATATAAAACCAGGAGAAAAAGAAGGAATAGGGGGAACACTTGGAGTGACGGCATTTTGTGGCCGTGTCCCCTTACATGTTCGTGTGAGCCCCCAGCCTACTCCCTAGTGTGGTGGTGTGAGAAGCAAAAATACTTTGATTCTGTGTAAGCACTGCTCAGCAAAAAACCAGGTAGATGAGACCCTCAGTGATACAGTTTAGTGGCGGTCTTGGCAGTCCTGGAATAATGGTTGGACTTGATGATCTTAAAGGTCTTTTCCAACCTACTTGATTCTATGATCCTGTGATTCTATAAATTATCAACACTGTTTCCAGCAAAAATCCAAAACATAGCCCCGTATCAGCTACTATGAAGAAAATTAACTCTACCCCAGCCAAAACCAGCACACTAAATCAATGCCCTTATTACACCAAGCACCAAGAATTGGTTAAATGAAAGTCTTTCCTCTAAGAATCTTTGAGAAAAGAAAGGTGGAAGCAATTATTTCTATTGAGATTAAGTAAAGGCTCAGCGAGATTCCTACCTCAACAGTAATTTCAGAAAACCAGGGGTACCCTTACAAATGGGAACTTACCCTTATCTCCTTGTCTGATACTGCTTTCTAAAGCAGTAGTAGTATCACATTTATAATAAACCAGGCCATACAACCACAAATGTAATGCCTATATGCTTGTGACCCATTTTTTATACAGTGATTCTGGACTTGAATGTTAATTAATCTGCAGTATTCATTGGAACTGCCAGATGAAGGCCAGATGAATATATCAACATCAGTTTAGACTTCGTCCCATGTAGAGAAAGTCTCAAATTAAAAGTCGTACAGGAAAGGTTGAGAAAAGACTGGCTGCCACGTATGTATATCTACACCTCCAGAAATATCTCTCAGTTAGCAACTGAAGCCTGGATTCCACCTATCTTGAGCTGCCAAGAAGTCTAGCATGTACTGAAATAATACAATATGTTTAGATATATTACTTACATCAGAATTAAAGCCTAAAAATATTTATGCTATTGAAATATCCAAATCCTTTTCTTACTGAAAATGATACTAGATATACACAGAGACTGCCAGCTACACAGTGTTAGTTTCCACTGACACAATGAAGTCTTTACAGACATGTATTGTAAAATTATATACATATTTTGACATCAAAATAATTTTATGTATTATAAACTTATATGTATACATGGATTATTTTTACACACACGTGCACATGTATACAAAGACACACATAAAGTTAAAAATGCAATGAGTATTGGGAAGAAACAATTTGCTCACTCAGAATGAAAAAGAATAACGTGATTAAAGGAGCTGTCTATGACTATCATATATATCTCGTTCAGTTTTAATAGAAATAGTATTTTGATGCCTTGGCCACTTCAGGGCCTTATGAAAGAAAAAGCTGAAACAACTGACTGATGTTGAAGGTATAGGGAAGAAATATCATGTAGGGTATTGTTCATGCCCTGTCTTCCAATGTTCCTGTGTGATACTGGTATAATTATAATACATCTTAATGAATGGTGTCTCTATATGGTGTAAAGCAGGCAGTTATTAAGTTTTTGGTGATCATGGGATGTGACAAAGAATACTGAATGAACAGTGATTGCTAAGGAGTAGCATGCCCTTTCGAATTAGTTAAATGGATTTCATAGTTGGAGAGTTAGACAAGCAGCTGGAGCTAAATCCATGAGTCTCCTTCCTTTTTCTTTATTTTCTTCCCCTCTTTTTTGTTCTGCATATTTTTTTCTCTGACTTTAATTACCATATGTTTTTGTTTGTTTGTGTGCCATATTAAGCAGTGTAGAGGGAATACAGTGTTTAATATATGAGCATCCAATCACTGAGAGAATATCTTTGTCTGTTCTCACATTAAATACTTTTCTCTTGTGTTGACACAATTTGGTTTGACTAAAAAAAAAAGATAAAAACAGAGGAAGGCTGAAAATGTTTAATAAATAATAAATGAGTACATTGACAACCCTTTGACACAGAGAATAAAATACACAAAGATTCTTTAATGAAAATAAAACCCCAGCAGGATGTAAACACAATATTTTTGAAATACATGACAGACACTTTATCCATTAGATTAAAATATTGCTTCGATTAACACCCAAGGGATGCAAAAGGTATTTTTTGGCTATCAGCTCCACAAAGTACCTTATAAGTGGAATAGAAATTTAATCTTAATCCCACAAAATTTGCAAGAGATTTTCCTGGGACAGCACAGCACTATGTTTTAGGTGGAAATACTGAGAAAGCAGAGGACTTGCAGGTTAGGTCTGCCTGGGTATAATGATTAAAGAAGTCTGAAGTGTCAGAATTTTTAAAACATAAGCTTCTGGAAATTCCATATGTGTAAGTCTTATTCCATTTCAAACATAAATACTTCTTTTCTGCATCTTAAGGGCTTAGCCTGTTGTCCTTTTGGAGAAAAACCTCCTATTTGTAGACAAGGTGACCATTACATATCATGAGTGCAATATATTCCCCGAGATTACATAAAGCAGGCAGTACTAACCAAAGAAGTCATTGTATCCTCATATCTTTGGCCAGAAATTGATTTGAAGGATATGTTTTGAATTCTGAATCTAACACCATCATTCCTCTGTAGGCAAGAACCTGTCCTAATTTCCTAACTAAATTTATTTATTTATTCATTATCCGTTTATTTTAGTGCATTTTTTGCCTTTTGTCCTCATTAATTATTCTTTTCTCTTGTGTTTATCTGTCTGATGTAGAGACCTATCTTATTTATTCTTCCCTTTCATTTTGCTAAGCTAAACAGGCCAAATCCTTACAGTGCTCTCTAGCAATATTTGTTTCTCTAGCCTCCTAAACATCTCAGCATCATTCCAGTTTGAATTAATGTTTTTTGAAAAAGAAAGATGTCCACCTAGGTAAGTTTTCAGTGACACCCTGTTAAATAGCAGAAATTTTCCATATTCCCACAGGAATGCTGACTTCGTCTGATATAACCCAGTATCATATCTGTGCTTTCAATGGAGACATTGCACTAGGAAGCAAATCCTCAGTCTAAAACTGATCAAAAGTTTAAGATTCTTTTGTTCTTTTCCTTTCTTGTTAGTATTTCCCCACTGATGAGCTCTCAGGTTATAGCAGAAATACTCATTATGTTCTGACTGCGGGTCCTTGCACATTCTATTATATTAATTCCATGTGTTTCCTAGTATGTACTTTCTTTCTGTGTAAATTTCCAGTCATCCAACAATACTGTGTTTTCAATTATTACACATTAGAAAATGTCACCAATTTGTGGTTGTTAATGGTGACTATTTATTGGACAACTCCACTACACTGACGACTGACAACTGTTATTTTCAGAAAAACTCATTATTTTATTGTCAGTTTCTTACCTACCCTCAGTTCTGGTAGTTAATTCCCTGTCTTCATTTTAACAGGTGATATCTCATAGAATGAACATAAAATTTGTTCAAGTCAACTTTGATCACATGTTCTTAGTCTTAAAAAATCAGTCATCTTACTGAAGAAGGGATCTCGCATGATTTATCTTTGGTAAATTCATGCAGGATTTCTATATCACTTTTAATTTAGCTTCAAGTCTTAATTTTTTAAGGGTACCAGGCCATTAATATTGAGTTGTCACACAATCATTTTTCTTGTCTGTAGCTAAAAGTTTTATATTTGCTGTTGTGCAGCTGTATGGAACAGCCTCATTTTGATTTATTGAATAACCTCTTTGGTGTTTGCTTTGGATTTCACAATTTCTTTTTAAATATATGCATTGTGCAATCATCATTGTCCCACCCTACTGGGAATCCAGGAATGCCTTTTTTTTCCAATGTAGTTAAAGTCCAAGTGAATGTTAGATTCCTCCTTTCAGATTTTATCCTACAGCTACAGATTGTTCTGTCTGGTGCATTTCTATATTCCTATTCCTTTTCTCTCTTTGAGTCTGTCCACTAGTTCTCTCCACCATATCTCCACCATTTCAAGTGGAGAGGGTTTTTGTAGGTTCTTCCTTTTCCATTTTGTATTTTGGAGAAGCAATATAGTAAATATGGGCAGGATCTTCCTGATTTGAACCCACAATGCACCTTGACTTCTGTATGATTGGCATTACTGCTCTCATAGAGGATTATCTGGTTTTCATCACAGTGTGGTCCACAGAGATCATACAGATACTGTGCTAGCGTAACTTGCTCTCAGGATTTCATTCAAAATCAAGGCCACACTCACGTGCCTGAGGCTTCACTACAAAGCTAATTTCCTTTTCACATTAAATTTATGACTGATATTTTATTTTTGTAGGTGTTAGACTTCTTTTCTCTGGAGGGGTTAAATGAGACCAGATAAGGGATTCTGAGGCTGTCTTTACTAGCTAGCTCCTAGGTTTGAGTGCTACTATTCAAACACTTAGGTATTCATATTTACTTAATGTCTGTAGAAATGCTAGAGATACCATGATAATGACTCTGAAAGCTTTCTGGATTCTGCTTGAGCAGTTAAATAATGTTTTGAAAACATTTCCTCTTCATTTGTCAGTTAGTAACTTTCAGTCTCTCTCATGCCATCTGCTGTCTTCCAAGATCTTTAGTTCTCAGGCCATTTCAGGTCACTCTCCTCAATATATTGTCTTTTCAGCTTCCTTTCCCACTTCAAGACAAAGTACCGCTCCAGCAGTCCTAACTCAAAGTGTTACAGTAACTGCTACATACTCTTTTCACATGCTTTCAAACTTCTATGCATACGATTATTTACTGTTTTTTTGTCACATTGGACTGATAGATAAACAGAAATTCATCCTCTCTAGAAACATGCGGAATTTGTTGCATAATATATGATCTGTTCTTGTAGACAGGTCTTATGACAGACACTGTGCATTTAAAGCCTGAAAATCAGATAGTATGGCACTTGTGGATATACTTCAGGTATGCATATCCACAAACATCTACTCTATGTCTTTTTGCTGTCTTCGTAGAGTACTGGGAACAGAAATGGAATAACACCTTGCTTTAAGGTAAATGAGGCCTTCTCTTACTCAGATATGCGGAGTCCTGTGGGCACAGCAGTATTATGCAGCCTTAACATAGCAGAATTAGGCCCACAGCATTCAACTCTCATGTGCCATACTTCTCTCTGAGGAGTTAATTTAATAGTAGTAGGGCACTAACAGACAATTAGGGTAGCGGAACAACTGAAAATAGCAAACTCTGATGCCATGGACTTCTTTTCTCCCACAGTTAAAATCTGCTTATCGGGTTTTTTTTTCCTCCTGCAATATAGCTCCACCTGACATCCTTCCTTTCTCATGTTCATAGATCAAAGGTAATTTTCTCTTCTGACTGGAGACATGATTTGCTTGTATACTGTTTTAAAACTCACTGCGCCCAGTTGTACCACAGTACCCATCTCTGTGCACTAAATCTGGGCTGCCCTCTGCTACATTTGACTTCCAAGTCCTTAGCTAGTTTCCGTGTTCGACTCTGCATGCTTGAATATCCTCTTTGTGCTGGGAAAACAAAGAAATCTGGAAAAGACTGGAAAAGATGAAAAAAAAGAAAAGATTGTTGAGTAGGACTGCATGGTAGCCATCTATGGTCTGTAGTGTTGAGAAATCAAGAGCAAAATCCATTCAAGTCTCAGCCTTAATATCATGAGAAATTTGACCTCAAGTTGACAGTATCATTGTATACCTTGTAACTCTTTGGTAGCAAAACTTTTAAAAGCTTCTAGTTGAACAGGAACTAAACTTTTAATCTAATTCATGGATAAATAAAAGATGTTATATCAAGTAATAAGCTTCATGCCTTTAACAAGGCTTTCAATTTTCATATGAAAGAGAGGGACCGATGGATGAGATCGAATTTTGGACAAGGTTCCAAAACTAAGTGATGAATATGCTTCTAACAAGAAGTGATTAGACAGACATCAACAAATGGTGAACAGGTAGAAAGGAATGGGGGAAGTACTACAGAGAAATAATTAGAAAAGAGAAAAACTCGTGAATACTCATAAAGTTTAAGTGGGTTGCCAAAAGACATCTGAAAAGAGGATGAGAGTTTAAATTATGGTTGCATGAAACTAAGCTGCTCCTAAAAGTTACATTAAAGAAAATAGGAGTCATAAAGGAAATGTGTCAGTCCAGATTGAAGGATGTGATCTGGTCCCAGAGATATATGTGAATTTGAATATTACTGGTCAGAGAAGAGTTTAAATGGTTTCTTTACATCAGGAAAATTTTGCATTATCCAGGAAAATCTTCAATTATCTTCTACTAAGCAGTCTGCAGGAAGTATAAATTGTAAGTAAGAAGAAAGTAGTAGAGAAGCTGTAGGCCCAATGAAATCAGCAAAATATAAGCATAAAATTGTTATAGCAGTTTATATCCTTCAATTGTTATTCATGAAGTTTATGCTAGAAAAGAAGTAACAGGGTTTTTAAAAGAGAAATGATGATGATAGTGGAATTGGATGAGAAACTTTAAATTGAAATGACAAAGAATCTTCATGAAAATGGTAGGTTATGGCAAAACCAGAAGAAATTCTGAAACCTGGTGAGCAATAATTTACAGTGTGTTGTTATCTTATCATGGCTGTATCATAACATCACTGCTTTCACAGGAAATCAAACTTTTTCAGTCTATGAGACTTTTAGAAATAGCAGTGAGCACCCTTAGAATACTGAGCAAGGTGATACTTGTAAAAGCACATGAATAACACACAAACTCTAACACTATTTTTCAGATTCTGACCTATTTCAAATAATCTTTTTTTTGTCTATATGACAGGTAGCTTGATTCCTGTACAGAGATCTGTTATCTTACGCTGTTTTGAGTGTGGTGCATAGTGACACTCATATGCATGAAAAGCTTCAGAAGGAAAGTTAAGTTGAACACATGAATTTCATGTTAGGTTCAGAAAATCACTAGGTCCTGTTCACTCACTAAATAGTTTAAAAGAAACAGAATTAGATTGAAGTATGCTCTTGCAAGATCAAAACAAGTGTTTTTTCTTTTTTTTTTTATCTTATCTTTTAAAATGAAATCCTTATAATTCAAGTGGATTGAGGTAGATGCTTTCAGTTTCAAGCCTGCTCACATTAGTATTCAATAAGCAAACCTATAGGAAGGGACACGTGGGTTGTAACACTCAGTACTCCCAAGCTGCAAAGATTTTGGAATGGAATTCAAGAGCCTCTTAAGATCCTAAAGTTGCTTCCATAGGAAATGAGGGTTGTCATGTTCCTTGGATTTATAAAACAGCACATGTGGGTGTCATTGAAGACAGCTGGTAGAAAACACTAGAGAAAGAGCTACAGCTGAGATTTCTCCCCTGTTAGGTGTCTCTATGAAACTGCTGTTCAAACTGAGAAATTGTTTTAAGTGCTCACACACCTGAGCTGCACATGTGGATACAGAGAATTGGATTACTGTTTTCTATAAAAGAGACACTGGATGTGCTTCCCTATTGACCTTTTCTATAAAATGTTCTGGAATTGTGCAGAATATTTCAAAGTATCTCTGTAAGACGTAGCCATATTCATACTGCATCCCAGTTTCCTGCTAGTGGAATAACTTTTATTTTAGATGAGAAGGAGGAAGCGAATAAATCTTCAGAGATGTGACATATACAAGCATTTCCAGCTGTCCAAAGTGTAACTGAACAAAGTATGATAATAGACACCAAAGGATCTAGAATCAAGAATGTAGTCATAATTGCACATACAACAGGTGTAAATTAAATAAGTAGATAAATTAAGCCTGAAATAAACAGTGCTTCAGTCAAAGGTAGGGAATACAATTAATTTAACAGATGATATACACAGGGAAGAGTTGTTCACAGCACAAGCAAAGAAAGCCTTCTGCAGTGAAAATATGTTTTATAGCTCTCTCCTAAGGTATGCAGAAAGGTTTGGGTGTAGCTACCTCTCCACGTTCAAAGGAATGCTCTGAAGTGCTGATTGTTGAGTTGAAAGGAAATTGAAAAGTTATCTATCAAGGAATGCTGAGCTTCATTAAATATTGTATTTGGCAATAAATGGGTAGAAAATGAAAGGAGGAATCAGCACATTAACAGCTGGTTTAATGAGCTGGTTGTCTGCACTAGGAAATGGTGTCTGGTCATTTAAAATGATTAATCAAAGCAGTAACATAAGAAAACAATCAGAAATCAAAGACAGGTTATTGGAAGACAAGCTTTTCAGTGGCACAGCATTCTAACCAAAGGACATCGGAGGAAAGGACCCTGTAGGATCTAGGATCCAATGGCAAAGCAGGCAGAATTGGGTGCACACTGAGCTCCAAAGTCTGTATTCTGTAGAGATTTGTTTTTCAGGTAGGCATATCTCAGAAGAATGACTGGGAGATAAATGCTTTTCAAGACTACTTTCATAACTGTACTCACAGAGTGCAAATAAGCAGAGCTTCTGTGATCACCTTCAGTTTGTTCCCGTACTTCCTTCATAATTTCCATTTCTTTGGTAGCTCAATTTTTCCTTGTATTCACAATTGTTCTTTCTATGCATTTTCCTTCCATTACAGTGCAAATACTTCTAATAAAACAGATGTTGAACTGTAAAAGATGTAAGTTATACCTCTCCCAAGAAACTCTATGTCCTAGTTGAATTTGACATGAACAGTGAATACTTTTTGCTATATATACTGTCATCCCACTTCACTTTTATCCAGTTTATAGCCATTTTGTTTCCAGTAGAAAGGGCCAAGCTTTGAGAAGTTGTGCAGTGTCAAATCACTGACTGCCGCCATTTTAGCAGCTGATTTTGTATTAAAACTAATTTGTATTAAAGATTGAAACTGCAGCTTTACTGGACTTGGCATATTTAGGAGTAAAGTAATACTTTCTGAGTTCAAACTTCATTCTTGTGTATTGAAAACAGAAACACATTTAGAGGCACACACAAATAATCTTGGGAAATCCCGTGTATCTTTTGTGAATCCTGCAGTAATATGGGAAGGTAATTGTGGAGATGTCCCTATTTTACAGATGTTGAGCACATTCTCAGTCAGTACTTCATTCAAAGTGATAAAATAAGCAGGATTAAGAAGGGTGTTTCAGAACTTAAAAATAATTTTGCCCAGTTTCTGGACCAACCCTGTATTTTGCTTAAACTTCCACAGTGGAAAGGGGGACACAATCCACATGATTAGTACAGCATTTAGATGATCACTTTACCTGGTTGCTTCAAATAAATTGTTACATCTTTAAATATATTTTTTCTAAATACTGTTATTAACAACATACATTAATTCAGGGAAATACTAATTTTACCATAAAAGGTTAAAAAATAGTATTGGAAATATCTCTGTTAATAGAATATACTGCTTAATTAATTCATGCTTTTCATATTTGGGATTAAATTGAATTCAATGTTCTGTAGAACAGCTAAGAATATATGCAAAATCAAAATTGTGTACTGTCTTAATGGGGCTTCCACACAGAGCACTCATCTGTACTTTAACATTACATTCTGTGAAAAGCTAAAATCTTTTTCAAAACCTTTTTATTCATGTGATTAAGCCTATCGACTGAATTATGGAGTGAACAATCTACCATGAAAGGCCAACTGATCTCATAGTTTTCAGAAACAGAGAAAGATTTGATTTTATCAATCGCTAGGAAACTCTGTGATTGGGGCAGTCAGACATTACCTCACCCATAATTCATATATCACACATAGGCTGTGTTTTCTTACCTTACCAGGAAGATCATCTCTAAAACTTTGGAAGCATCTAAACAGTGGGAAGTGATAACGCTTATTATAGCAACTTGAAAAAAGTATCTTGCAAATGTTTGCTTGTTATCAATAGGGTTGATTGTATAACCAGAGATTAACAAGACACTTCCTGCGCTCTGTTCTCTCAGGTGCACTTCAAGTAGAGTTTTTCTTGTTATTTATTTTCACATGTAAGCTCAACTCTGCTTTTCAAAGTTCTTGCTTTCTTTTTATTAGTACATTTTATTGGACAGTATTCAAGAAGGTAAGACCAAAGGACCTTGAAGACAGCAAAAAGGCACAAAGCACCATTCCAAAGACACAAGCTACTGGTCACAAGGAAAACTCCTTTAAGTTCCTACCTACGGAGCAAGATGTTATACAGATCACTTTTTACTGATTTTTTACATAGACCTCTAGGAAAAGTCCACCCCCGTAAACAGAGGTAAGAATCTGTGAGAAAAGTTACAGAAAGTCTACAGAAAAGCTATTCCTTGACTTGTCCTCTATTTATGCTGAGATGGTTTAAACTGGCATGTGGACCAGTTCTACAGGGTCCTCTCCTAAGGCTAATTTTTTCTCAAAATATATATCTACCATGTCATTTGTATAAATAATTCTTTTAATATATTTAAGCAGATTCTTCCACAGAATATGCATAATCTTCAAATAGCTGAAAATTCAACTTGACATCCTTCTTTCACTTTGTCTGAAATCTGGAGCATCATCTTTATCTTTCTCTGCACTGTACAATAATCTGGTAAACTTTTCAATGCTCTAAGATAATAAAGATGAAGATAATCTTTCTGGATTTTTCTCTGTCTAAGATGCTAATTCTGATATTTCTCTTGTTCTGTTTTTGAAAGTTGAAACAGGATAGCAGCCTTTTACCATTTATTGAAAGGAGAAAGGGCAATCAAATAATTTTTACACTATAGCTTTTCTAGGTTTTGCAGAACAGAAATATATATTTCTTCTCACTCAGCTGTAAGTAAACCAGCAAATCATTATCTCTCTAGAAAACAACTGAGAAAGGCTCAGAACTGATGATTTGGAGTATTGCTAATGGCATTCTTTCCAAGAGGTAAAGCGAAGAAGATTTTCTATAACCACTGCTTCTATTGTACCTGTTTCTAAGGGATAAGATTTTAAAACCCACTAGAGTGATCTTTTTCCATCGAGCTTTTTATCCCCATGGACTGTGGTAGCCTTTTGCTATGTGCCATGTGCTATTAGATGCAGAGGTGACCCACTACTCCATCTTAATGAGCAAAATCTTAGAACTCTTCAGCAAAACATACTGGGAGAAAATACATAAAGATTCATTATGCTGCAAAATAACTGTAACCCACAAAATAAAATTAAGAGATTGCTTTCTTGGCTGTGATCCACATATGAGAAGTGTTTGTATGACCACAGCATTTTCAAAAATCTATGATTTATTGATATTCAGATGATTTCTTTTAAAAAGATCTGTTGAAGGACCTATTGAAGGCATTCTTTTAAAAGCAAAATAATTAGTTTAGGTTTTTATTAGGTTTTTATTTCTCAGCCAACATTTGGAATCTTTCAAGCATTTGCTCTAGGATTAAAATATCAGCATCATTAAAAAGGAACCATGTGGCATTTCTGTTAAATTCATTACATCCCCTTTTTTCCTTTGTAACTATCCAGTTTTTCACAGCTCATCAGATATGAATCATTTATCTCTAAAATAGTTCTAAAAGTTAACTTGATTTTTGCAATATTTTACTTCAGGAACAAAATTTAGCTTTGGAGTTTTGTGAAACTGAGCCAATGAACTGAACATTGTAGAACAGTTTCTTATGACAGAGGTAAGAGGGCACTATCTGATTTAAAAATACTTTAATAAAAAGACCAAACATTTATAATTTCCTCAGAATATGAGTCTTGCTGCTCTGTTTTACCTCTGAGTGATTAGGTAATAATCTTACACAACATCTTTTAAGACTTCCTAAGTCAAAACCTTTATTGAAAATTTTAAGTATCCATTCTTACCTGAAGCTTTTCTCAGTGAATAAAGTACAGCACTGAATTGACAAATGTTTACATAGAGCTAGAACTGAATATGCCTAGTGGGTACTGCCTACCCTGACAGATACTGTTTCTGCAATGCCATACATCTTAAACTGTTCATGCTAAGAGGAGATACTTCTGGAGCTGAGTATGCAGTTCTCTGCAATTTGTAATAGAAAGGCCTGATTCAATTACCACTGTTAAAACAAAGCTGTGAATAGCACGGTGTTTCAAATCACCAGGAATTTGTAGCAAGAAGTGGGTTTGCTAGCACATTTTTGGCCTGCATACATATTTCTTTTACAGCAAAAATGGTAATGAAAGGCATTTTAGTGATCTTGCCACACGATAAACGTTAAGATTTTCTTCACAGGAGTTAGATGCTCAGTTTCTAAAGAAACCTGATAGGTTTTTGACATCTCATTTCTTTAAAAAAATTTGGTTTTCTCACACCATGTTTACACTGGAGATATTACTGTGGTAAATAAAGTACATCCATCCAACTGAATGAAATGCCCTTTGCCCAAAATAACCGTTGCAAGTTAGATTCAGAATTTGTGAAGGAAACCACTGATTACTGTTCTAGCCTATCCCAGAGAGACCAAAGAAATCTAGCTGTATGCTGTTGTACAAGTGTTGCAACATAGTAGGAGTGAATCTGCAGGGCAAAACAGCTGCTGCTGAGGAGCCTGACATCTGGACTGTGCAGAGCTTAAGGGTTTTGCTGCTGCCTTGCTTGGTCCTGTGCACTGGACCTCAATAACAGCCCAAATGCCCTAGCAGATGTGGTCCAAACCCAGATGTGACGGAGAGAGCAGTAGGTGGGTGTAGTTAGGAGTTTCAGTTTCAAAAGTACTTTCCTGATCTGAACTGAAAAAGTTATGTAGATGTAACCTACAGAATAATTTGTGGGATACTCACTCTGACAGATAGCATCTTTGAAATGCTTTCTGCCTCTAACATGGTCCTCTCCATACATCATCCAGCAGGGAATCTGTTTCAGGTTCTTTGTGGAATACAGCATGAAAAACTGTAAGCGAAAAATGCATTATCAGTGCAACACCCCAGAAACATTCCTGATGTCTATGAAATGCTACAATTCACCTCCTGCAATTCACCTCAGCATTCTTAGATAAAGTTACATCACATGACAGAACTATGCCAGGTGTGGTTCCCACAAGCGACAGAGATCCTATATTTGGGAATTAATAATGCCTTGCAATTTATCTCCACTTCCTTGGCTACGTCAGTAGTATTTCATGTCTGTTATATGCTGGTTGGATATTGCTAATGGATTGAACAGAAATCTTATTTATGTGGTGAAGTAGCAAGATGCTTGCAGTACTTTAAATCTTTTCAGATGAAAGAGATTTACACCTTGAGTATCATAAAAGATTCAGCACATTTTATTTCTTGACACTAGCAGCATAACTATTTCTGTTATCCAAATGATAATAACCAATAAATTAATGAAGTGCTGGAGTTTTTAATCTCCAAATTAGCTTTGCCTGGCTTCCTTTTAATCAGCAGAAGAAGTGTCAGATCAGGCCAGCAGAATCCATTCAATATTTATTTACCCTAGAAATGTAAATGTAAAATGTTTGATACAAATCTGTTATTTATTTTGCTAGTCTCACATTCAGTTTAACTGAGGTGAAAAACCTGCGTATCTTAATTTGTGATTCGGTGTTTCCTTGATTCAGAAACAGTTATTTGGTGGCATGTTGTTGTTTTTTTTTTCTAAGATAAGTAGCAATGTCCTAGAGGTCTACCAATCTCACATTAGAATGGAAAACAATCTTTCTGCTTCTAACATCAAAACAATATTCTCTTTCCTGAAAATGAAAGATTAAGATTTTGGTCAAAGATTGCTAAAAATTTGGATATAAAGAGTATCATGCAAATTATGAAATGCCATTCAATGGAGAAAATGTGAAATAATTAAGTCTCCTCCATAGATATTAACATATCAATATATAAGCTTGGAATTCTGAACTGCTGAGTGTTCCAGGATAAACACAAGATTGTCACAAAAACCTTTCAGATACAGATTTTTTTCTTTTTATATTTGCAGAAGTCTGAAATTTAAGTAGTGTGAATAGGAGAACTCTACAGATTAAGAGAGCTTTACTGGGTATAGGATCATCTGAGTGACTTCAGCAAAGGATTTTTTTCATTTAAAATATAGATCTCCGTTTTATGAATTTCCTTTGTAAATCACAAGGATTAAGTCTTATGTCAGTGGAAGACATGAACTATTTCACCACATCAGCTGACCTGAATTTCTGCTTACTAAGGGCAGAATTCATCCTTTTACAATATGAGTATATAATATATGTATGGGTAAGAAAACTTTTAATTAGATGTTGGTAGAAACAGAAAGATTGATTTAGAGAAGGATTTTGTGGTGGAAATAGCTTCATCTCTGAAACAAAATGCTGATGGCTTTGTTGTAAATATAATTTTGTGAAAATGAAAAAGTAATCCAAACCCCAATCAAGCAAAATACTAGCATATACTGTCCTGAAGAGCCTCAGGCATCAGTATCCTATCTCAGGCAATTCTTGCAAAATACAGGAAAATGCATCTGAAAGTATTTTTTTTTGGCTTTCTGTGAACTGGAAAAAACTGAAAGAGTAATTGAATCTCTGATTTATTAGAGCAATAGCAATATTACTTCATGAGGCAGCTTTTAGAGAAAGAATTATGATGCAGGAGAAGGAAGAGCTATAGTTAAGAGAAGTTTAATGTCATTATAAATGTGCTAAACTATTGACCGGCTGCTCTTGTATGAGGTGTTTTTGTTTTGCAGAGACAGTTGTTTTAAATCATTTATTACCTGTTTGAAGAAGTTAATGATCAACATGAAAAGGGGACCCTTTTGTTCTTTCTTTTTTAACTTCCGTAATGATGTTTACTGTCTGGCACAATGATTATTCAATTTTCAGAGATGTTCACCACCTTCTGCTGCTGATTAAATTCCTGCTTGGTTTCCCTGCCAGATCTGCTGGACTAAATTAACAAGATCTCTCTGCTTTAGTGGGAATGACCTGCCCTGACATTCAGCTTGTACAAAAAAACCAGAAGCTTTTCAGTGATTTATTGATTTGGTGTTTATCTTCTTTTAAAGAAATGTGTAATAGAAATGTTTGTTTTTACCTTGCCTGAATTTGACCCCTAATATGTCTAATAGATTTGCACTCTCTGCTATTGTTAACACCTGGTTTTCTTCAGAAGATTCACTCGAGCTTGATTACTCTAAGGACAAAACTTCATGTGATCCTTCAATCTATAATAGGTCTCAGTCTTGAAAATTATCCACATCAAAGGACCAATTTAAGAAGATTAAGACCTTTCTCTGTTTTTTGGAAGTAAATTCAGTTTTTATTGAATTACTTGCTTAATTAATTTCATTTGTTGTTGCCCATCAGGTAGTGAGGAAACTGTAGAGAAATGATGTTAGAAGCAAATGCGAAAATTATATAAACTATAGTGAGTGTAAGAATCTAGAGTATTTAATTCTCTGACTGCTGTTTAAGTTGACTTAATAAACACTAAGTGGAGAAGATACTTCTGAAGTCCAGAGAAATATAAGTACAAGCTTTCCTTTCTTATTTGCAAGATA
>JANHGB010004924.1:26292-37762 GCA_026283785.1 Coracopsis vasa
TTTGGAGTCTGAAGAGAAAGCCTGAGTAAGTGGTGCTTTTGAAAAGTAGCCCTGCTTGACTTCTAAATCCATTCTTGGCATCTTACTAAACGGTTTGAATTCTGGGTACCTTACTCTTGTAAACGTTTCTGCTAACTTTAGTCAGAATAGCTAGCTGTTTGGCACTATCACTTTAAACCCCATTCTTAATATAATTTGGCATTTTGCTGTCTGTTTTATCCATGAGTATTTCCATGTTTTGATCCCAATTATTTGGTTGCTGGTTTATTATCCTTTTGCATTTTCTATACACAAGAAATTTCACATAATTATTTGGGATTACGTACCATGTATCATCACATCCAGCTGACCAAGCAAAGACATTATTCCATATAAAAGTTTCTGAAATTACTATGGAACTTCTTTAAAATGTAAAAAACTTTCAAATTGTAAAATAGGTCTAGGTCTCTAAAGGTATCTTGTCCTTGTGCAATTAACGAGTCAAGAAGTAACTTACGATATTTACATATCTTGTTGATCTCCTGTATAGCCTATGGGGAAAACCAAATTTCTCCATGGAAAGTATCAGATCTTGGATGAAGTGTTTTGAGGTATATTAGTGAGGTGGGATGGATTGCGGCAATGCATCTGTATGCAGACTGTGTGGCTCTTGTGACCTTGTTCTGGAAGGAATCCTGCTGCATTTTATGCAAATAAATAAGTAACAGAAAAAGGTTATTAATAATTGTTATTATTTTGAATGTGTTATTTCTTATTAATTTCCTATTACAGGCAGAAAAAATTCTTTACTTATTTTAGGATATTATTGCTGTCTTTTAAGAAATAAATATCATGACACAGTGATGAAATAGACATCCTCTCACCTGAGAGAAAATCGCACTTTCGGTGGATATGGGCTGTTCCATATTAAGTTAGTGAGTGATGAATCTTTCCTGTACGAAGGATTCATTGGGTTCAACTTTGTCTGCTTATCAGCAGGCAGAAGATAAGCTATCTCTGTCAGAAGTGTGTGATATAAATGACAGGATGCCAAATACATAGTCTTGGGAAGAATTTTCTTTCTCCTGCTGTGAATCATTGAGGACTGAACAGCATTTTTTCTACAAACTCTAAGTGACTCTAAAGGCATTCGCACTACTTAGAGGTAGGGATGGAAAACAGGTAGCTAAACGAGGAGCCAGAATTTCTCAGGCTCCCTGTATGGTCAGTGGAAAAAGAACTGCAGCCAAAGGGGCATTAGGTGGTTTGAGGAATACCTGGCAAAAAACTTCCCCTCTTTTACGATGGCAAGTGGATGTAGCTTCCAAAATACAGCTGAGTGCTAACGCTTAAGTAAGGGGTGTAATGTACCTAATGCTATGAAGTACAAAAGCTGATCAAGAATCAGATAATGTCTCAGTGAGTGACCATATAAGTCTTGGTTATGACATTTCTTGCCAGGAGGAAGTTAATAAGCTTCCTTCAGACCACCAGCATGGGACCTTGCCCTCTGTGCACTTAACTTAGAGAGCCTGCTAGAGAGGGAGCTGAAGCCCTGCTCTGCTTGCTTCTGGCCTTTGCTAGTTACCCTCTACCCCGTCATGTGAAGGGGTAACTCTTGGATGAGGAGTAACTCTTAAAGAAGTCACTCCACATTACTGTGTTTTCATTTACCTGTGGGGAAACAGAGCAGGGGGTACCACCTGGACAGTACTACTTATTACATTGAGTGAATAATAACAACAAAAAAGTGTGTAAGATTTTAAAATTAATCATGAGGATTAAAGCTATTCTTGATTTGCATCCTGGTTTTGTGTCTTTAGGAATCTCAACCTTTTTTTTACTTGACCTGCATCAACTGGATAGGAGTGATTTTGAAACAAATCCCAAATCTCTCCAATCATTGTCTGATCCTGGAAGAAGCTGCCTCTTAAGACTCTGAGTCTATAAGACTTCAGGCTTGCTTGCCCTACCAGAAAATGGTGATCAAACCAGAAATCAGTCAAAATATGTTTACCTAGTATGTGGAGAAAAGTCAACAAGTATAAAGTTGACTTTTGCGGCTGCAAGTAGAAGGGAAAAGGCTCTTTCCTTAAGTGTTTAACTGTCGAGGTACAGATATAGTTGGTGTGGAACTGCAATGCCTAAAGATGCAACAACATCTTTAAAAGCATTAATGAATCAAATTCTTTCATCTGCTGTACTTGTTGCCCCTAGCATTGGTGACAAACAGTACTACTGCTTACACAAGCACACTGTTTCAAACTTAGCTTTCCCTTTTTCTTTCTGCAAACCACCTACTTGAAACCAGATCATAGGTTTGGAAAGCCTGTTGAATATTGAAATTCAGTTTTGTTTGAAATGTAGCTTTGTTAACCCAACTGCAAAAAAATTTCTCCATATGATAAATAACAACTGGATAATAATCATACCAGATAAATAAAATGGTCTGTGTTTCAAAGAAGGAAGTTAGATGCAACTGTTTACTTTTCAGACTGTTTTTTTCTGCCAGTGTCATAGCTCCTGACTTCTTAGTATGTTAACTTCGCTTAGCACCAGTTTCAGAGTATCAAGCAATAAAGCCCAGATGAGCAGGCTAGCTAAGGACACCCACATGTGTTTCTCAATGATATGGCAATGTTAAAGTCTGGTGTTAAACCTTTTTGAACAGGAATATGTAATTACTGAAAAAAGTGCATGCTCAAAACATCTTGAGTATCTGCAGGTTCTGAATATTGTTTAAAACAGCCCTGAAACTGCTGTACTTGACTGCAAGGAGCTGACGATGAGATGTAGGACAGAGTACATGATTATGTAACTGCAAATGGGTCTAAAAGCCCCATTTAGCTTTTCCTAACCCACATCCTGATCTGAAAGCAGCTTGACCATTGAGTTACTATTTTTTATAATTTTTTCTTTGATTTCTGAAGCAAGGCAAGGGCATGTTTCAATGGTGCAATGACTGGTGCAGATGGAAAAATAACTGGCACCTCAGATGAACACAGTGAATGCCAGACAGCTATGGGAATGTGAAAAAAAAGCAGCATATAAAGCTAGTATGAAACTAGACACAAATTCTCCAATCAAAATAGAACTTCAGATTATGACCAGCAGCTGCCCAAACAAATGCTTCTCTTAAATCAGACAGCAATAATCCTGACCTGAATCTCTGAGGAGCTTACAATTTGTTAGCAAAATGTCCTCTTTGTTGAAACTTGGCATACATACTTTATACTTTTAACACATTTCTTCTTCTAAGCACCTAAACCCAATTTGATTTGCTATATGGTATGATTAATGGTTTATCTGGAAGTCAGAGGAAAAACTATCTTTTTATATTTATATCTTGACTGATGTAAGACCTCACTTTGACAATGCAACATCACTAACACATGCTTTAAAGCAAAGGAAGATACGTATTCTTGAGTTCACATAGAAGAGATCAGAAATAACTGCATTTTTATAGTTCATCTTGCATGGAGGACGCTCTTGCAAGAAAATTGAAGATAAAATTTATCTTTGGAAGTGAAATGAAGGGGGAAATAAGAGGATCTTAGTTTCTCATTCTTTACTCTGTCATCAAGATTAACTCTTGCCTGTTTACCACCGAAGCTCCTATTCCTCCTCTACCTCTGACGCTTTTGTGGAGAAGGCAGTGAGATACATGAGGCATGTTGATTGACCACCAGCTGCTCAATGACCTTGACGCAATGAGAAAACAGACAGAACTGTAGTATCTTCTAAACGCTTTCTACTGGTAAGCTTTGAACAGGATGGGTTATAGAAATGTGACAAGATTACGTAGATTAGAACATACAATTCTAGTTGCTTGTGTGATAGTGTCTCAACTCTGATAGTCAAGGTAGACTTGAGGATTATTCTGAAGCCCAGCCCCAGCTGTGGTCCATCTCAGTTAAACTCTAATTACCTGTCCACCTTGATTAGTCTGATCTTATTGCTACTTTTCTTTGAGCTCAACGCTTTCTGCAGTGTTTGATATTCACTTTGTTTTGATGGTCTTAAGCACAGCAGTTCTGTCAGCAGCTATCCTCAAGTGCTCTTCTTCGGCTTCACAATCCTTCTTTACCTCTAGTTACTTCTTAGTCAGGGACTAGCCTAAAAAGTGGTCCACACATTTGGTTGCACAGTAGCTCAACTTTGGGTATCAAAGATGCCAATGTTGATAGCTTTAAGTGAACTATGTTGCAGCAGGTTGGCTTATGTGGCTTAGAACAGTCAAGACTTCCCTTCAGCTTGACCCTAAATATCAGCAAGGGCAGATCCTGTGTCTCCTTTTGAGAGGTTTCTTCTTGTGTCTTCCAACACAGTACAAGTCCTTATGCTTTTTCAGTGGAATATGTGTGCCAGATGCATCTTTTGTCTGACTTGCATAGTTGATCTTATGTATGTTGAATGCTGTGAGAAGAAACGCTGAAGTCAAAAGACTGGGCAAATGGGAAGGGCACGGAGTTTGCATTTAAAGTTCAGTGGAGATTCAAACGTAAAATTGCTTTTCTTCTACTAGTGTCTGAGTTTTCTTGGCTTCTATTAAGGGAGGGCATTGATCACCTTGAAGAAAAGAAATGTAGGTTTGTACCTTTGTGCTGCCTGCATTAAAGATCTTTTGTCTAATGCTGGGAAGATGCTTTTACGTGACTGCTTGAGCTCTCCAGATAATCCTTATCTTTTGTTTTTGGACTACATTGCCTAGAGTAAATTGCTATCACTGTGAAGAATCTTCTCACGAGTGGATAATTACTTAGTATCTACTTGACATCCCTGGTTTGTAGACGCATGCTATGTTACAAGATGAACCTTTCTCTTAAACATTTCTTAACTTTGAAGAACTTCCTACTAACAGCAAAATACTAGGGACCAAATCCTCAGGTAGAGTAAATCAATGTCTTTCTATTAAGCCAATGGAAATTGTGTTGATTTACAGCTACTGAACAACTTGCCCTAGATATTGATTGAATTTCTTGTTTTCTAGTGGGAATAGGGCCTGTTTAGCTTCTGCATTCCATTTGCTTTCTCTTCTCCTTCTGCATATAAAAAAATTTGATTCTTTCAATAATAAATTCTACAGCATTTTTTTCCCACTACATAATGAAATTCCTTAAGAACATTTATTGAAGTGCACTCATTTATTTGTGCAAAATTTCTGCCTTCTTCACTTTCGTCTTTTTTCATGGTGTCCAAATTAAATATTTTATTAATTGGTTGCAGTTGTGCCCACCATGTATATTACTTTGTCATGATGGAATGAGATTGATGTGCTGCTTTGTAATCACCTATCTATACATGCCATCTTTATCAATAATGGTTCATTTTAATTTTTCTTTGCCAAGAGACAAGTGCAGAAAATCAAATAAACTTGTGTAATACTGTTTCAAAATTTAGTTTATTACATGAAATTTGAAAAGTATTAGCAAAATAATGGGAGACAGCTGGACCAAGTCCAGGCCATTCTTGGAAGGTTCTGCACTATAATCAGTCAGGCTTTTTGTCAATGTGCCTGTAGGATTTGATGGGTAAATATTACCATCGTTAAAACGTATTCAGCTTGAAGAAGAGCCTGCAAGTGTATTGTTGCACTGGGAAATTAATATTATAAAAATGCCTCTCTTTCTATTTTAGTGCAGAGAGTTTTGTTTTAATCTTTTTTGTAGCCATTCAAAGACTGTTTCTTAGTAGATCCTACCATACATATACATAATATCTTACTTTTATAATATATGATCGTACTGTATCACATTTTCTCCATCTTAGAGTCTACTAAGAGCATATTTCCTGATGTTTTTGTTGGCTTTTCGAAGCAATGACGTTTTTCATTTTGTGCATTGGTTAACACACCACCTAGTGCTGGCTCATGAATGCAGCTGAAATTGAACTTTCTGTATGGTTTTGTTACAGTGCAGTCCTGTCATTTTACTATTAATGTGCTTAATGTACAAAGACCCTTCTCTGTTCTGTGAAAATGTTAATACTAAAGCCTTTCCCAACAGAGCCATAGGTTTTCTCTCCTGACTGTTCAACATATCTGAGGTACAGTGTAAGACACGGAGTCTTATTTCTTATTATATTTCTTTAAGACCACATACGTGCATATATGTGTATGTGTACGCTTGAAAGATATGCTGAAAGTAATTGACTGCTAGGTAACTTCAGGACTTAAATAGAGCATAGATCTATGTAAAGTTAGCGTGTGAGTATCATGATTGAAAATATGACTATATTGGTGACTATTACTCTCAGCAGAGTAATTTGCAAAATACTCAGTTTGAAAAGTTCTTTTGGTGAACCTGTGTGCTTAAAAGGGAATGTATGCTAAAATAACTGGTCTAAATGTAAATATCAATGTGCCTTGTTCCATCAGCACCTGAAAAGAATTTCAAACTAGAATTCAATCAGTTACAAAGAGACTAAAAAGTTTTGCAAGACCAGAAAGTCTTTTTTTTAAAAAAATCATGGTTCTAGAATGCTTGCAAAAAAGGGCAGCAAGATACAAATATAAAAATAAAAACCTGAACATATACACCGATTTAGTGGCTGTTACTCTTTCATGACACAACCATTTATAACCTGGTCATATCAGCAGCACTTCAAAGCATGATGAGATAATGATATTTAGGTACTCAGCAGAGCAGAAGAACATACACTATGGTTTTGATAAGATATGTTTGAATTCTTTACAGGCAGTGGTGGCCATGTATTCTGTTTGTTGTTACATACTACCTATGAAGCACATTTGTCTCCCGTTAAACTATGTGAACAGTCACATTTGAATTTTTTTATTTTTTTTCCAGCATTGGACAGAATATTGGACAGAACCAAATTCAATTGAAATTAATAGAAATATTCCCACACAATTCCCTGTCTTTAGGTTCAGGAAATTTGCATCAACATCTTTCTACTTGTTCTGTTTCACAGCGTAGCCATGTTCATTATAGCCTGGCCACTGGCCCTCAGATACAGTGTGGAGACCAAACCACATCACTCATATGTGTACAAAATCACATGGAAATTATTTGTTTTTTTCACCGTTTTGCTGTTCCACCTGTCCAAATTGCGCCTTCATTTTAGTAGATCCTGGTATCCTACTTCAGACTTGTAGCGATTGAACATAGGTGCTGTTAGAGAGTTATTACATTGTCAGTCATTGAAAGATGCAGAATTAGATTTCAGATATTTAAAGTGGTTCTCTAGACCAAAAATATTGATTGTCTACAAAATGAAACTTTTATTGACTCCTTAATTTTCACTCTGTCAGAAATTATTTCTAATGTTTTGTCTAGTAAAACTTGCTTTCAAAATGTTGAAGAGCTGCTACCTTTGTTCATAGTTGTACTTAGAAGCTGGATTTTGCAAGATATCAGAAATCAATCTAAAAGAAGCAAATGCCTTTTATACCAGTGAAGTAGCCACAGTTGCGGAACAATCTCCTCAAATATAATTTCACTCTTCTTAGAGACATTTTAGGTTAAATTCATTCTCAAGAATTGTACTAATAAATAAAACTTCTAAACATATTTATATGTTAGGAAAAATCCAGGAATGTTAGTGTTCATATGCTTAGCATAACACAGAGTATATTTAATACCTGTCAAATGCAATATATGTTCCAAACTGATAAAGAATCCCATCATTCAGCGTTTTTCAAACATACAGATTACTGGAATTACACCAGCAGCCGTGTATAGCTATAGTTATTCCTAAATTCTCAAACCCGTATTATGTTATGCATGCCCGTGCTCACTGTTTTGTTATTCCTGGTAGTATCTGAAGACTAATATTCTAATCAACATGATTAAAACTGTCAAAATTTGCCTCACTGGAAGTTTTGATTGTGTGCTGAACCTGGACTTGCATTCCTGATTTTGGTGTGGCATCCACAGTCAGCAGCTCAAATGTAGAGCTACAAAACTGCACTCTAAGTTAATTTTTTAAGAGCCTAATTTAGTAAGGTACTAACAGTAGGTATATATGGTTAAGTATGGGCTTTGCCAATACTATGGCTGGAGGCCTCTATCAAAGGACTGTAGATTTGGATAACATCAGCACATTTTATAATGTTGGACATCAGCAGTGTCAGGCATCATGAAACAGATAAAAGGGTGAAGATGCCATGGGCCATAAGAATTACACTCCAACCAGCTGAAGGCAAAAATGATTAAGCCAAAAAATGTCCTTTTTTTTTTTTTTTTTTCCTGAAAGAGTATCTAGTGATGCAGAGGTAGACACCCTAAAATGTTAAAAATCTAGAAGGAGTCCTTGTACAAATAAGAGAAACATTATGTGATGTACAATAAAGTGAAGGTTATTAATAACCTGATATTCCTCTAAACTCATGCTTGTTTTCTTTTTCCAGACCTTTTATGCTTAAAATGGATAGGTGGGGGATGGTTCCACTGCAGTGTTCAATATAGAGCAGTGTTCGACAAATTTAGGAACATGCTGTTCGACTGCATGCCATTTTAGCTGTAGATTGTAAAAAAGGGGCACTGTCAGATACATGAAAAAGATAGGTCATTATTAACTCATTTCACAGACAAGTTCCCATGTTAAGCTGAAATCACTAACCTGAGAGTGAATGCTCATGGTCCATGAACATCACTGCATGTAAAGGTGTTCTGAGTACTTGCTTGTTGATTGACTGAATAAGTCTTTCAGTGCAAGTTTTAGAGCACAAAGAAAGAAGGCAGGTTATAAAGAATATAAAATAAACTTCAGTAAAGACTTCTTAGGCTCAAGTCTGAGCCTGACTGGGTAAAAGCACATTTTGTTTTAATATAGGAGTACAGCTGGACTTTTCAATAGGACAATAATAAAGAGAAAAAATGTCAGCAATGAAAATGTATAAATGCATAAAATGCATATTCAAGCTCAGTTATTTTTTAAGCTTTTATTGCTTGTATCACTGAAAATATTGTTTTTATATTATTTTTTTACAGTGAAATATATTTTGTTAAATAACTTATTTTCTTTTTCTTTCATGGAATTACCTCAATTATCTTTTAAGTAAGTGAAAAAGTGCATTTCATTTTTCTTCATTATGTTTTCAGTGATTCACAACAAATACAGAAAAATAGAAAGACAAGCACTACTCTGGCATCCAGGCTATGGCATCTGCTATTCCATGTGTTTTAAGTCACTAAGTAATTATAAAGATGTGCTAGTCTGAATAGAAGCTCTTCAAAGGAATAACCTGTCACAAGCTAGGAAAGTCACTAGTGCTGACAATAATATTATTGTCTAGAGACAATGTGAGATGCATACAATGGAAGCTTCCTGGAGCAGAGAAAATATTAGTGGAACTTTTGCATCTATAGATGTAATATATGCTGCCCTGAGATGGTAATGAGTGGATAAACTCATAAATATAATTAGCAGGACATATCTGAGTATTTCAATAGTCGTAAGTTGGATTGTTGATGTAGTGTATATATTCCCTAAAGTAAGCAGGGTTAGTTCTTAAGAAAGAGAATTGTGTGGCAAAAGAAAGTCCTTCAAAGTCTTCTAACTCTACTGAATTGAAGCTACTAGGCTAATCTTTTCCTTTGTATTTCCAAGGATGATATAAAGGAAAATGAACCAACACTAGGAGAAGAGTAATTTAGTTGTATCACTGGTGCCTTCAGTTTATTTAGCCTTTGGAAGAACGATGCACATCATTACCTCAAAGCTGGAGCACAAGCTCTTGCTAATGTAGACCAGTCCATAGGTGAGCCATGATGGCCAACGCTGCCATCTTCAACTGCTGCTGCAGATAGTGGAGCCCTGTGCCAGAGAAAAAGTTTGAAGCAAGGAGATGGCAAGTTGAAAAGAAGGAGAAGCAATAAGAAAAACAGACAGAAGGAGAGGAAGTCTTGGTCCTTTACCAGGAATTGAACATAGGAGTGAAGAACATCATCAAGTCTTTAATACAGCTGATTGCAGGAATATAATTCCTGTTTGTGGTAGCTTCAGGCTTTCACATATGTATTTGTCCCTTCAGACATTTTTTGGATAATGATATCTTGAAAAGGCACTAAAACCCTGGTTAAAAGGATATATTTTCTATCATCATTTTAACTCCTTTATTTCTGCTCTGTTTTTAATGACCAGACAGTGTAGTCAAAACCTGTTATCTTTTAGAAAATGATACCAAAGTCAGAAATCTGTTGTAAACCATTCAAGTGAGTGTCAAATACCTGTCACCAGAAAAAAAATGTATCCAGCATGTTGTGATCAGATGTAATTTTTCTATTGTTTATCTGTAATTTTTGCAAGGTTTCTACAAAATTAAACCTTATATAACAGCGTGGATGATATACAAATAGATATGTGCTTAATATCTCCAGCAGTAGCAACTCTAATTTTTTTACAATAACTTCAGGATCCTAGTGGAAAACTATAAGAAAGAGTTATCTGAAGAAATAATTCAACAAAAAATTCTGAATAGTGAAAGCAGATAGGAAAATGTGGTGAGTGTTTATAAATAGAAGAAACAAAGATGTCAAAATATTTATTGCAAATTCTGCTTCTGAGCGAAAAACAGAAAACATAACAAAAATAGAAAAAAAACCCACCCCACACCAAACCCCAAAAACTGGAAAGAAAGGTTCAAGTGGCTACTGTTTGAAATGAATGAGCAGCAGAGATTGGCCCACATGAACACAGAGGTTTATAAAAGGAACAAGGCTGCCTGAATGGGAGATTATCACTATTATTTCAGGAATTAGACATTCAATGCCTTCAATTTTAGTTTTCTAATGATTTAATTCCTAATATTTTAAAGTAAGTCTCAGAAATATTAAATAACTGAGAATATTTAGCTTTGACTGTATTATATACTTCAAACAGCTACTGATGCTGAAATAGGTAATATTAAATAGGCATATATATAAATTAATAAAAAGGCATATAGCTAATATGCTCTTTTCTTTGACTGACTACTTTCTGGATTCTCCCTTGTTCAATATTTCTTACTCCTCAACAGAAAACCGGAGACATTGTGCATGCAGAGTAGCTCAATGAATATGCTAAACCGCTGTACTGACATGCCGTTAGTTCCACTCACTAGACTCTGCTTTTGGTCATTAAGAATGTCATCAGCTTGAGAAATGTTTGTAAGGCCTAACAAAACTTAGGACACCCTACATTCTGAGGTCTGGTTGTGCTGTGTGATGAAGTAAAGGGAAAACTTAGTCTGATGGAAACTCAGGAGTGGCTCTCCATGCCAACCTTTACTCTGTCACCTAAACAAAAAGATCACAGTGAAAGGTACTACAGGCTTACTGTAAAGCTGTGCCTCCTAGGAAAGATACGGGACAATACAGACTTTCTACAAAATAAGTCAGGCCCCAGGTTTATTCTGAAAGTAACATGTATAGAGGTGAGTGGCTATTCACTTTCTATAAGCACCAAACCTGGCTTAAGGTCAGTCTCAAACGTGCTGGTTAGAGCAGCTTCTGGAAGAGGGTAACAGGAGCTCCCTCTAGGACATAACTTG
>JANHGB010004925.1:0-18201 GCA_026283785.1 Coracopsis vasa
AGAAGGTGTCATTGTATCTGCTATGTGGGTGGGAAAACTCCTTACTTTCATTTGGTGTCTGTCTATTCATTCGTCCCAGGCACTTGAGAGCAGAGCTTGCTCTAAAAGCTGTGGTTTGTCCCCTGAGGAGCAGGCAGCGTGTGGACCCTTAGCTGGGTCATGAAATCATGCTATGACCATCAGTGACTTGATGATAGCTGCACTTTTATCAATCTTCCTTCACAACAGGTCACTTCAATTGCAAGAGGATTTCCCCTGAGTATAGTTCACAAGGAAAAGATGATCCTTGGCAAAACAGGAGAGGCCAGAAGGTTCAGGGACAATTGCAGGGCTACCGAGATAAGGAATCTACACAGATGAGTTTGGGCAGAAGCACTTGGACAGAAAAGACTGAAATCTGCCTGTGTAGTATGAATGAACCTTTATTCTACGACCAAATGCATACCAGATGCTGGGATTAAAACTGAAACTTTTCCCTTCAGTCCTAGGAAGGCAGAATAAAATCCAAATATGGGCCACTTCAAAGCTCAGCAGCATCTGAAAGCTGCTTTGCTGTGATCTCTGGTGGTTCTGCTCTTCACAGGTGCAGTGGTTGTAGTAGACAGGAGGTTCAGCTGCTGACAGTATGGAAAAAGCTTCGCACAAATAGGTCACTTCTCAGTTTTGGAGTGAAGCTGAAAGTCATGTGAATGACTAAATATTGGGTCCCCCCTGCCACAATCTGCTGCAGAAATTACACTTCTTTGTGAAAGGAAAGCTTAGTAAAACAAGGGCTGAGCCCTATGCAATACATCTGACCCCCTCCCTCTTTGATGCTAAGAGGTACCAAGGATGCTATACTGTTTACTCTGTGCTCTGTCTTCTCTGTTTAAGCTGTGAGTATTTCAGGGCAGGGGTTGTGTCTTATCCTTTGAACAAACAGCAGCTCGGGACTGAAGGAAGTTCAAGCATCTCTCCCAGCCTGAGTATTTTAGCATGCCCGAGGAGCCTGCCTGTGAAAGCTCAGGGGAACAGCACACCAGGTTCAACTCCGAAACTGACAGCATACACGAGATGGGAGAACGTATAGTAAACAGCTCTGGGTTATCACTGTTTATTTGATAGAGGTTTGGGGGATGTAGGTGGTTTGTTTCTATTTCTTTTTTCCAGTCACATCATAGTTTCTTGACTATTGGGTTGTGCCACGTTACAGTGAGAATTGATGGTTTGTTCCTGTGGAAGTCGATGGAGCATTCAAAGAAACAACACCCTATTAGTTATGAGCAGATTTAACACCCCTGCAAAGCTACCATCTGCCACTAAGAAAGGGAAATTAAAGCAAGATGCCTGAGATTCAGACGGCTGCCAGGGCTTGACTCCCTCCTCGCTTTCTGCTTTCCCTCTGAGCAGCGATTCGTTGTAGGTGAGCATCAGCAGAAAAGCAAGCTGACGTAGTTCAGGTGTTGTGTCATTAAAAGAGCATTTCTGTAACTTCTTGGAAATGAGAAGCTGTTGGGTTTGTCTGGGGGCTTGTGTTCGTCATTGATAATTGTCAAGCCCTGGGGATATACTTAGCTTTCCTGCACTATGTATTTATACAGGGGAAACCGGTGCTTTAGAGATCATGATTTTCCTTCTGTTAACAAAATGGTTGTAGCACATGCTCTTTGCTCTTTGCTGAGGCTCAGAAGAATGCAAAGCTAGCAGTGCTGTTCATCTCACGCCATCAATAGCACAGGAAGTGGTTCTCTGAGTATTTCCTAGACAACTGTAAGAGGGAAGTACTCACCAAGGCAAGACTCCCCTATGGGTCCAGACCACAAGGCTGAGGGCAATTATATTCATATGGGGACACCCACTATATATCGCAGCCTACAGACAAGGGCAGCACCTATTTCATAGTTGTCTTAATCTAAGCATGGAGGAAGATGGTATTCTACAAGTCAGATGGATTCACTGCTGGCAGAAAGAGGGGACACTTGGGATGCTGTAAAGGCATGCAAAAGGACTGCTGAGAGCAGGGGAAGTGTCTGGATAAGAGAAAGAGGAATTTCACAGGACTTGGGGAACTTTGTATGAATTTGTATTTTGGTATTTCCATAAAGGGTTGCCAAAAATCCAGCCATAGCTGGAGACTGAAGGACTCATCTGTGGCACTGCACTGGAAGGTTATCTGTGCTGTGGAATCTCTGTAGTGCCTCATTGCACTGGAATGCAGCATCCTGCCCTGAGGGCACTGAGCTCTTTCAGGGGGATGGGGAAAATGATGCTAGAAGTATAAGTTTAAGTTTTCTCCCTTTTCTGGGGACATACTATCCCTAGCAAGCTGTAAACACTGAAATGACCATCTCAGCTTGTTAGGGGTTTGGGTTTTTTTTCTCTCATTCAAATTAGCCAATATGGTATGGTAAAAAAGCAAGCACGCCAGAACGTGGGTTAATCAGCTTTCCTGCCCTTTGCAAGGTCAAAATGACCATAAAAAAAGCACATATAGGATTATTCCTATGCTGATAAAACCCAAATTAATTTCTAGAAGTGTACTGGTATGCCCAACATGAAAATCAAAATTCCCTGAAAGTAGCTGGACCAACCCGTGACCATTATCAAGGCAATAGTTTTTACTGAAAAGAATAGAGATCCAAAGACATGAACTATTCACCATGATTAATAAAATTCATAATACTAAATCAGATGTTTTCATCTCCAATGAGATTAAATAATTCCAACATGAAATTTTACTCTGTATGCTTCTTTTTTTCTTCCTTTACATTTTATGTCCCCATCATTCTGCCACTAACATTCCTGCTTAACTTTTTGTCCTGAAGTCCCTGAATACGTTATGTATGAAAAGACAATTCTTGAGGCAGAAAACCAATGGGGAACAGAAGAAAGATGAGATATATTCTTTTTCTTCTAACGTTCAGCGAGCAGGCCAGGGGAATTAGCTTGTTCCTTGTTCTCTCACTGAATTCCCATCTTTGAAGTTCAGCTACTAAACCTATTCGTGCTGTGGTTCTCTCTCTGTTAATAAGGGTAATGACTGCCTGCGATGGCAGCGTAGAGTTTGATCCACTGTGCCGTAAAGCAGTCTGAAACTCTTAGAAAACAGGGTGCAGGAATAATGCTTACCTTCAAATTATGGACAATTCAAACCTATTCCTAAGTGAAACACTGTCCCTTTAAGTCATTAAATATGTAACTGCAATACAGACAAGCTTAAATAAATTATTTAAAGTTATTTCTAGCTCTGTGTGGGAGGTGGGTGGGCAATGAAGTTGATACTTAGTGGTTAGAGCAGCCTTTAGCCTTTACATTTCTCCCCGCTTTTGCACAAGCTTGGGGTTTTCTTGTCTTTTTAGCTTCTCTGTGTAATACAGACAATTGAGCTGGCTTTGATCAAACTTTTTGGGGGGTTCTGGCAGCTTATTCTAATTCCTGTTTTCTCAGGTCTGTTTATGTACCTTCATAACGTCAGTTTGCAACAATACATGAGCAGCTTCTCACTGTCCCTTCGGTGACAGGAAGGACTCCCCATGCTTTAGAAGGCTTGTCGGACTCTTGGCTTCTATACTTTTTATTTTAGCATGAAAACATATCATTTCCATGGGATCCTAGTGGCTTTTTTCATGCAACTTCATCTGTCTACAACTCAAACTCAAAAATCATTCCTAAGCCTGAATTACAGCCCGGAGAATGTTCCTTCATAAACCCAAGTATCAGTGCCAATTTCTCTCCCCATCTATCACCCATTTAATCACTGCAGTACCCAGGTACAAACACTGCTGTTGCAGAAGACAAGAGTAAATTACACAGACCTCAATACTGACCTTCTGCATTTTGCCACACTTCTTTGCCTTCTATTTCCTCTTATTGTTGGCAATTAAAAGTGTTAGGAAAAATTCTTAGCAGACAATTTGACAACTCTTCTAAACAAGCAAAGAAAAAGCATATGTAGCTTTGCCTGAATTTAGTATGAGTAGGATTTACTTTCAGAGCGAATGTGGAAAATAGCAATGCTAGAAGATGAAAAGAGCAGTGATTCTCTGAAAAACCTTATCAGAAAGGTTCCTATAGGATCGAAAAACACAGTTGCAGTTGACTGAGACCTGGATTAAGAAGGAACTACCCAGCCTCATGCACTGAGAACAGGCACATCACTGACATACACTTCAAAGCTGAAAATATCATTCCTGTACATGGCTCTTCTTGTGTATTTGTTTATGAGTTGCCTCCCTCAAACCTAAGATGAGCATAGCATACTCTTTCTTTCCCCACAGCCTGCTAGTGCCCACACAACATGACCACAATCAGGTTTTGTTGAGTGCATATAAAAGATGCTCACCATTTTAAAAACCATTTCTGGAGTTAATAGGAAAATCCATTGAAGTTTTGAATATACCAGCATTTTTAAGGAGCTCTAGCTTAGACACCACAAATACAAGTGAAGCCGCTCGATCTGTCTTCACAGACCTTTATATACCATAGTACAAGGGAAGAAAACTCTGGTTCCTCACAACTCATTATGGTATTTGCATTAATAATGCATATGCTGGTAGAACCAAAAAGCCTCCTTCTGACATGAAGGTCACAGGCTAGTAAGCACTGTTTATACATATATCGATGCTCTTTACTACAAAAAGCTCCACCTAAATAATGGAGAGGTAACATCATGTGAATGCAGACAGGGAAAGATGCAAGGAAAGATGGGGAAGAACTGCCCGCTTCATCATCCTGTACAGAGATGGGTTTGGGAGTGCAGGACTGCACCCTGTCCACCCACACAGCTTCCTAGAAAGACAGAAGCATTAGTCCTTGTAATGTACCATGTGTGTATAATGCTGTTTATTTCCCTCTGCAAGTTACTGACCCCACGCTGAGCTGCTTTTCAGCACGGAGAGGATGGACATTATAGCTCTGATGTAGGAGTCTTTCAGGGAGCTTTCAGAGGAGGCTAAAGAAGTTAAGCAATTTAGATCTTTGCAAAGCAAGGTGATTTTAAAATGAAGGTTGATTTAGGAAGCTCCAGACTGCCTGTAAATTCCCAGCTCGGAATGCATGGGAAGTAAAAAATCATCAAAGACTGTTCTGCTGAAGTACCTACAGCAGTGAGCTATTGACAAAGCAAGGAAATTCAGAGAGCAGCTGTGGTGAATGAATGGAGGGAATAAAATGTACATTGGCTGAGTGATAGGGATATGAATCTTGTGCCCTTGCTAGAGCATCATGCACTAGGGAAGCGATTGGTACATAGGACTAACAGTGCTATTCCCAGTTAGTGGACATACTCCCTTGATGTGACTGCCAAAGGTCTGTGCTCTGGCTCTGAGGACCCTGGCTTCAAACCCTGCTTTCAATCCTTGCAAAAAAAACCCTCCTTCCTTAAGCAGCCAGAAGGGAATGCAATTAAGGTTGCCTTGTGAAGTTCATAAAAGCTAATGCATGAAAATAAGCAAAGACAAATTACAGCAATATTAGGAAGAACATTTCTAATTGTGAGGCTGGCTGGCCTTGTTCCTCGAGCCTCCGAATACTGACGTGAAGAAAACAAATGAGACGATGCTACCGGGAACAATTCTGTGCTGTCTGGGAGATGGGCAGGATGAATAATACGGAAACTCCTTCTCTACAATGTAATGCACTTTTTCAGCCTTTCTCTAGAAATCCAGACACGGTTTCTAGCACTTATTGATGAACCTGTGTCCTTCAGAAATTAAACCCTTTGTCTGCTGTTTTTACCAAGCTATTTTCTCTCTCCTCATTGGCATTCTCCTTAGGATGTTAGCACAGGCTTTACTAATTCAGGAGAAAGGAATATCTCCTATGCTTAAACTCTCAATCACTGCTGGAATTGGTCTCCAACTCATGTTAACGTATTTAGCTCTTCTTTTTGGTTCATTTTCAGAATTAGACTGTGATTGAGCTTGAATTACAAAAATACCACACACACACTAAAAAAACCCACCTTATTCTCAGTGTTTCCTGCTATAAAGAGCAGATATTCTGCCTATTCTGGCCTTTTTTCCAAGCAGCTCTTGGAGGCTTGTGTGGTTCTTGTAGTTCAGTTCAAGGAGGGAAGCCTGGAAAACCATCACCTTGAGTCTATCCCTGGTCTTCACACTGCTTAGGATCACCCACTAACTTCTTGTTTTTCCCCTGTGCTTGTAAAATGGGAATATCTCATTAGCAACCCAGGTACTTGAGGAAAAACCAGCAAGCTTTTTCATGAGAGTTTAACTGTGGGGATTAGCGTTGTTTGTCACAAATGTACCAGTGATTAAAACTGTTTCAGGGCTCATTCATGCTCAGTAGGGAATGTGAGGTATATACTCCTATGAATATGAGTATAATTTTTATATATATATATATTATATCTCATATCTTCCAAGGCAGCTTCAGGCTGGGGGGATGGACAAATAGTAGCATTATTCTGAAGTATATGTGAGTATATCTCACACACTCGTGTACAGGGGGAAAAAAAGATAAATCATAAGACGGTGGTTAAATAAGTCTTTGTGCAATTTTTGTCTATGATTTTCCAGCATGAGTCACCATAATTTACATGTTATCTAATATTGAGAGTCCCAAGTTTATGTTACTTTCTGTTCTATTCGATGCTCAGTGGGAGAAATCGACTTCTTGAGGCTTATCCAGCCTGCTTGGAAGACCCTCTCCAACCTAAGGAGTTAATGGTTTGCTAGAATAACTGTCATCAGACAATTGTGTTATAAAGAGCAGCAGTTACCAAAATACATTTTAGCCTGCAGCATACAAGAACAATACAGCTATTGTGCTGTAACCACAGAACTTGGCACACAGATAAGCTTGAAAGGGAATCGTGTTTTGTTTATTACGGAAGTGATGGAATCCATTGAAAGGTTATTGTTTGACTCCTTCTGAAGCAAGTTCCAGGCCCTTTGTGAAGGGTGTTTGCAATCTTTGGGTCAAAGGCAGAAGGGAGGTTAGCCAGTGGTGTTACCTTTCTTCCACCAGAGATAGTCTGGAGGATAACAAAACCAACCTGCCTCCAGGTGACCCTTCAGAAACCTCTACCTAAAGATAAGTCCTATTACAAAGGCAAGGAAAGGCTGAAATATTCAGTAGAAGAATGTCAGATTTTTCCATTTTTATCAGAAAACCCGCTCCCTAAAAATAAATCCAAGTTGGAAATCTGAACATTTTCAGCTCTTTTCAACAGCCATATAGTAGTAATTCCTGTGGGGAACTGCCACAAAGTTTGAGGGATGGAAGAATTGAGCTTCTGATACCTTCTTCTCTCCATCTTGCACCTACTCCAATAGAGGACTGCAAAACTGGACAGAAGCTCATGAAATGGACTTAAAGACGGTAAGGTTTAGTAACCAAAACATCAAAACTTGTTTTCTTAAGCTTTTCTTGCCATCCAGGCAGGGTATGGATTGACTTTGCTTTTTCTAATGAAACTCATTGATTCTGAAATAATGACTTGATATTAGGAGCTGTGCCATTAAAAAACAAAAGGAAGTAAAATTATGGGATTGAGGAACTCGAACAGTATGAATATGAAAGGGCTTTGAAAATTATTCAAAGGTTATTATGTCCTCAACACTTCGCTGATTTTTTTAAGTGCATAATTTCATTTGAGTCACTTCCCCTATAAATTACATACTTAAAAACCTGCTGATGTTGACTCCAATCCTTAGAAAAACATCTCATTTTAGCCTTTTTTTCCCATCCCCCACTGTATCTCAATTTTATTTGGATAGATACTTTCAGGCAATTGGTATATTATTTCTTTTAACCTCAAGAGCAGCATGGATGAACTCAGTTACAATAAGGTAGTGCGCACAATGCAGAGCCATCTTCTCTCTCTAGTCCTTCTAGTTGTTTTTCTAACAGAAGGCTTATACTCTGTGATTTTAATTAACTTTGGACTTGGTATTACTAATTTGAAGCCAAGTTCAGTAGGGAGCAGTGGCATTTCAAATATTGTGGGATCTTATCCAAAATGCCTACACCTTTAATTAGAAATATTAATGCCAAAGACATTCAAATTTGGATTTGTTAAGTTAAAAAGCAAGATCCTCACAAAGGAAAACAAAAGCAACCTGGTTTGGCAAACATACTGAGTGCCTGATGATCCTCAGAGCCACTTCTCTGAAAATCAAAGTGATTTTGTTCAGGTTCCCATTGAGATGCCTGACCTCAGTGAGTGGCATTTGCAATGTTTTGTCCAATTCACACTGCCTTCTGCAGCCCACAGCTTGCAAAACCCTCCTCCATCTTACAGATGATAAAACCGAATGCAGAGAAGCAGATCCCTCCCCTTTGTGTTGCCGTGTTGAAATGGAGCACGCACATAAAACTATCCTTTTGCCAATCCTGAAAGAGTCAGGCAATTCAGGTAGATGTCCCAAAGGCTTTTGTGGAGGATTTTCTTCTGTGGGCTTCATCAGATTTTGGAAGAAATCTATGGTAACTTAGAGAAGCAGCAGCAGCAGCCACAGACCTCACTACCTCTATTTTGGGCACAGTATAAAATACACCCAGAAATAAATAGATTTGTCAACATCAAGCAGCAAAAAAGAACCAAATCCAGCAGTCGATCTAGCTCTTCAAGCCACCTCACAACTTCAAGAGTCATGTTTCTCCCTGAGTTTTCCTTGGCCTCACTTTCCTGCAATGAAGAAGCTCCTCCATTAGAAAAAAAGCTGCTTCTAATCTCTGTTCCACCCATAGTCCATCCATCCATCCATGAAGGTACCACAAAGAACTGTGGTTTCGTGACATGGATGATAAGCAGAAGGAATTCATGACATCTCCTTGGTACTGGTGAATTACCAAACAATAGAGGTTCTGTATTCATGTAAACATCCCAGAGACAGAAATAGGGAAATCTCAGAGAAGCATAAATGTATTTATATCCAGAACAGTCTCCACAAAGAATACTTTGTACAGTTTTATTATTGTTGGTTTTGCCCAGAAGCATCAGCAGTTCTTTAGGCATGTAATTTATAAGAAGCTAAAAGCTAAATTATGCATCAAAAAGGGAGAGATGCAACTTCAGGGGAGGAATGCATTTCTAAAATAACTTCAAATGCATAGTTCAGAGGAGCAGCCTGTAGCTGGAAATGAGTGCCCAGTCAGCAAAGGAGTCAAAATTACTCTTCTCTATATAAGAAACCAACCCCAGTAGAGATCTCTATATTTAAATCTAGCAGCAGTAGGGCTGTATCCTGGAATCCTGCGTCTATTTGAAAGACTTATCTGATGGGGTGATCCTTCAGAAATACACTAAACAGAAATAGACAAGTCCTGCACGTCGGGCAGCCAGGTTGGCAGTACTGAACTCTTGTTCCTACGTGGCTGGGTATCCAAAAAGGATGTTGCAAATCAACAATGCAGGAACTATCTGAAGTTATACTTCAAACTGAACAGAATCCCTTTTGTTTAACAGACACACCACTAAAATATAGCCCAGGGCAGACATCTGTACACATACAAGAAGTAAAGCCATCACTTTGAAATCCCTGCAAGAATGCTATCCCTTTTAGTCCTCTTTGAGCACCAATCTGTGGCAGGGATCTAAGTTCCTACTAAACTTCCCTGAAACCTAGAGGTAGGTGACCTTTTACTAATAATTTCTATCAGGCTTCTTACAAGGGGTATTTAGTTAAGGATAAAGAAACTGTGAGTCATATGTAAAAACTGCTTGCAGGGCTTAAGGTAAAAGATCTTACCCCTCCGCTCTTTTAATAGCATAGAGACCACACTATGAATAGTTTGCTTGATTTTTTTCTCTGTCTGTATGTCCTAATTGGAAAGTGTTGTGCTGTTATTTTTGTGATGGTACTGCTGAAAGATGCTGAGATACCACCACACTGATGTCACACAGGAGTCTGCAGTGCCGAGGGGAATTTGTGATCTAAGCACACAGTAGAAAAGGGTAGAGCACATCAATAGGAGACAGAGAAAAGAAAGGGCAGGAGTACTTTCATATAACCTTACACGTCAGTAGGTGATGCCCATGTCTGGACTAGTTGTCTCACTCTTTTTCCAGGCAATGGGGAGAAACAGGCACTTATAGACCGTGAGTCATCTGACCTATTTTACATGCCTACCCTCGCCAAAAGTAAATATTCCCTACTAGTGCCTGCACTGACTGTAAAGACAAGTCTAGAGGCAGGTAACTGCAGTATGAATAACTGTATTTAAAGTGCAGGATGCCACCACCACAAGATTCATTCACTTCACTGGAACGACCCACAGAGTGAGCAAATGGTGCCACCATGGCTGGTTTTCTGGAGCAAATCCCCATCAACCTTTCCTTGAGGTAAAATTCCATCCTTACACTCCTGCCATATCAGGGGATTTTTTAACTATCCTTATTTACTGCCACAAATGAACAGATTCAACCTGAAATTCAACTAGACAAAGGAAAGGTGGAGAAATCTAGGTATAAACCAATAAAGAGCCACTGGAATGGGATTATATGGATTCTCCTTCCACGTTGTCATACTGTTTCCCACTAACAGCTGGCACTCAATATAAACCAGATTACACTCCTGGCGACCCAGATGGAGTGACTCCAGATTTGCCGTGAATACAGCACAGTTTCTGGGGATTCCTGCCAAGGTAACTGAGAAGAACACATCCTCTCCAGCTCCCTTCACACTGCACTGGAAGAGTAAGTGTGAAACACTTGTTTGGGAGGTGATAAAGCCCTGTGCGCACAGGTGGCTGCCTTACACTCTCTTGGCAGATCAAAACACCCCATTTTTGGTTTAGAGAGTGCTAGATACAGAACAACTGTAATAGGAAGAGCAATAGCCCTGAGAGATTACTTGGACATGCAATTTTCTCTCTCTCAGGCTTTAGTTTCTCATCAGGGTTGCATTACAAAAGAAGGTCTTGACTGTCACAGTGAGCAAATCCTTCACCAATATCAGGGCTGCAGTTCAGTGTGAGGACAAGGGCTGGAGCAATTCTCTTCATTCCTTTTTTAATGGAGTTTCTCATTTTCCTCCTGTGACCGGGTTTACTGCTCCCAAGGAATGCAGGATTGAAATACTACCAGAATATGTGATCGTAATGTATGGGGATACAACAATAATCACTGATTAAAAAGGAAGAATGAAGAGTAAGAGCTGGTGGCAGGATTACTAAATGCTGATCAGTGCTGTAAGACAGCCTTTGATTTCTTTAATTAATTATACATTCCCTCATACTTTGTACTGCTGTTGATTTAATTGGACTCCTTATTTTTAGACAACTACGGCAGGAGCTAGATAGGATACAGCTTTGAGAAGCTCAGCTCTAGCCTAATTCTGCCTCACTCAATACCACTGGGAGCAAAATGAGGCTAATGCTGAGCTCTTCTGGAAACCGCATGGTCTTAATGCAGTTTAGCACCCTGCACGTTTCTCTGTCTTCCAGATTGGAGTAATTCCTATGCAGTTTAGTCTCCGCACAGGAATCTATGCACCACTGGGCTTAGCATCCGTAAACATCCCAAAACCTTAGTGCAGGACAGAGTAAGTGTTGAGCAGCAAAAAATGGTACTGAGGTCTGTATCGTACCAAGAGAGTTTTCCCTGATACTCACTTCAGCCTCACTTCGTGCAGTGTATTCATACCCTATGTAGGAACCTGCCTGCCAACGTGCTTTGCAGAGATAAAGCATTAAATGTTAAACTGCAGAAGGGGCAAGAAGGAAAGTACCAAGAAAGGTCTGTTTTCGGCTACAGCCTGATATCATGAATTGCCACAGATGAAAGGGACACAGGGAGGCAGAGAAGACCCCTGCATGTACATTCCCATTTCATGGAACCTCCTTACCTGTGCTTCCCAGGAGGAGCAGTGAGAGGCCAGCAGAAGCAGCCTGATCAGAGAACAAGGAAGGACCAAGGAAAGGGTACATTATCTCATGTGCCCATAAATGCATGAAACAGCAGCCTCCAGCATTGGGAGCACAGGAGCTGCAGATCTGCAGCTGGGAGGCCGTTACCCTGCAATAGTTGTTGACTTTCTCCAGGCCTCTGTAGCTGTGGGATCCCCCAGACACTTGTGTCTTGTTGGAACACACATTCTGCTCTTTTGGCTTTCCCAGGATAGTGATTTCTGCAAAGCTTTCCCAATATATCTGCAGTGATGGCAGTAGTATTGAAATAGTTTATGCACTTTCAGATCTAAACTCTTGTACAGTCCTCATCTTGCTCATGCTTTCACTGCCTGCACAAAAGCCCTGCCTACCATGATGAATCTACAGCAGAAAAATGTGTAGACCATGCTGTATGCTGCCTTTGAACCTTCATTGTCTTTGAACAATCAGCTCCAGGAATGCCAGAACTCACAAATCACATGTCTTTCTGATGGTTGATGCTTTTCTCATGACTGAAGCGTTTCTTAGGGCTTGCTTCTGTGAGGATCCTCTGATGTATAATAACAAACGAGCTCACCTCACCAATCTTTTCCAGCTGGTGCACTCCTAAGGTTACTTCTGGCTATCCAAGTGCCTATTTTTACAGAAGCTGCAATACATGAAATACCCTTGATAGCTCTACTTCTCTGTCACGCTGGGTTTAAATATACTAGTAGGTTCAGAAGTTATTGTAGGAAGTTGGAGAGGCTTGCAGACACACTCATGGGCGCAGCTTAGTCCTGTAAGCCTCAGCTCCTTTGAGAAGCAGATTAAAGAAAGGCCTGACTGCAGAGAAGAGCTTGAAATGTGTTCCCAGGATACCCTCAACTCCTATTGTTTGCCTTTAATCTGAGGGTCTCTCAGCCTGTCTCCTGGTTTGGTGATGCCAAGCCTGCAACCGACTCTGGCTGCAGACTGTAGGGCAGCAGTTCAAAAGGGCAGTGACTCTCTGAATGCATTTGTATTCAGAAGGCAATACTGGACAGGGATTAAGCAGGGCTGCAGCTTTCTATTCCTGTTAAACACACTGGCACAAGTTTGCCTTTTGGAAGAATGGGATTATGGACTCCAGAATGGCTCTCCCACCTTGCACAGCACACTTACATGCACAATTTACATACATGCCTTGTTATTAGTCTCTAAAATTTACTGCAAATACTTAACTGATACCCACTATTCTCCTTTCTTGCCCACTTTTCACAAGGCAGCTCTTAAATATTTACCAAGAAAGAAGCTCATGTCAATCTAGGTCCTCTACCATACAAAAATAGTCTTTAAAACCCAAAAAGGCTCTATAACCAACCCTTATCCACACAAAACATGTGTCAGTCATTTAATTTATAGCTCTTTCTTATCTCATCTCCCAAGAGCCCACGCTGATGGGGTAAGAGGGAGGGGGTCTTGCTGCAAGCACAGCTATTCTTTTGCAGTATCAGCGCTGCAAGTGGGTAGCACCAGTGACGTGCTGCACTTGCTAATGCTGCTGTTAGTGACAGCTGCCTGTCTAGCAAGAGCTGAAGTGGATCAGTGACACAGAGCACAGGCCACGCTGCTTTGTCAGCATGATGGAAAGATTATTACCATTCCTTCTGCATTTAAGGAAAGAAATGCATTCCTTAGCATGCTGCAAGATAATCAGACACACAATACAAGGCGGGTAAGATGGGCATCAGTTGTAAAAGACTTGCATCATGAGTAATTTTAGAAGTACACCCCCACAGCAGTACTTACACTCCAGCGCGGGGGAGAGCTACGCTATGGAAATGAGGTGATGCTAATGTGTATGTGTGTCTGTCTGTCTAACAATACCTGCCTGAAAAGATCAATCTGGATAACAAGGTCTTCAAGGCAAGCATCCAAGAGTTGGCCTCCTACACAACCCTGGCAATAGGATGAAGCATGCCTCCACATGGGAGATGCTTCTGGTAAAGTGCTAAGGCGAGGTGCTAGCTGCCTTTTGTGACTGGCAAATTATAAATCATGAGGAGAAACATTTCATGCTCAGAAAACACATCTCATCTGAGAATCCTTATGGTTAAAACTTGAACTAAAGGGAAGCCCCAAATCTCCCACTATATAGGTACCTAAGCGATCACAAAACATCATCAGTTATTGGCCAAGTGTATGAATAGAGGAGGCAGAGGAAAAGCCAGGTTGTGTCTCTGGTCTTCATGCACATCTATAAGTACATGCTTGAAGTTAAATATGTGCATAAGTACTCTCTGGTGTAGGGATAATTACTAAAACCAGGTCCCATTAAGGTCTTCCTATTTCCTTTACGTATTCTGAAAGAATATGATCAGACACAGGAGCAAGGACTATACAGTTTGAACTGGCAGGCCGTAAGAAAATCAGGAAAGTATGCAGGGAAATATTCCCAGTTCTCATTGCATTCTTAGATCATTCTTTATCTCATTATTTCTCAGTTTATCACAATTCTTCATTTCCTGTTCCCTTTTAGACTTCAAACATATTTATTTTTAATGGGGCTTTTTTTAACCCTTCTATAGTCAGTATTTAAACCTTTTGGAGACTCTTGGCTAGACCTCGTGTACCAATTCCAGACTACTTAACCAGACACTACAAGGTCATTTCTAATACATAATCTGATATTAAAGTCTGGCCAAGAGTTATGGCTTCTCATTCATGTTATAACAGTGAAAGAATTGTACTGTGTGGTTTTATGGCTCCTGCTGCTTAAGGCTGGTAAAGGACAGATAGTAATGCAGCAATACTTCATTCCAGTTTGGATATCCCACCTTACTTCGTGTACAGGGCTCTCAAAAGCATCCACATTTGTAACAAGAAGTAGAAGATGCTGAGCAAAAGCTGAGCTAACCTAAAAACCTCCCCCCAAAGTTTCTCTGACAGCCCCATTTGACTGCAGTTTTCCTGATGTCCTGCTCTGCAGGATTACTTTAGACAGCTCACCACAGCTAGCAGAGACATGTATCAGCTGAGGACTACAAAGCAATCTGAAGGAGAGCAAATATAGTTACCCAAAGCTGAAATTCAGACCACAGTTTGCTAACTTCGTATTTACCCCAATGGAAACTTTGACATTAGCTTTAGTTTACTGGCTTAACCACACACTTCAGAACCCCGGAGGCAAGAGGCTGAGACCTTTGTGTGACTTGTCACCCCAATATGGAGCTTCTAGTACCATGGCAGTCTCAACCCCAAGACTATTTGGGGAGGTGTAATAGCCTTGAGTCAGTGGCAAGCGTGCCTCATCATCTGCTGCATTAACCCTCCTTTTCCTGCAGCAAGTGCGCAGGTCTCCCATACAAATACTGATATAACATGGTCCTGTCTAGATAGCAAGAAGCAATAAGCAAGGAATACTTCTTTGAAATATTTGTGTTACTGAAAACAGCAAGCTTAACAAATTTCCTGAACAGAGCTGTCTAGTGCAGAGGGCTATTTTGAGCATCGCTTGTTGCCTTTAACCCAACTATCTCAGCACCCCACCCTTCTTCCTTCCACCTTCCTTAATTTCTTAGACTTCCTTCTTGTTGCTTTGTGTGAGTCTATTTTAGGTGTGAGATCATGGTTAGCTTCTCACTAGGCATCCACTTCCCATTTTCCAGCTCTGGTGTTTGCCTTTTCAGCAAAGTTGTGAGTCCATTAGTACATACAACGTGTAAGATTCCTCACGGTAAACAGAAATTGCCCATAAAGAGGAGAAAATAACTACTTGAGGAGAAAATAAGGTGCAGAGAGTACCAAATTAAGCTTGCAGAGTCCAGCTGTCAAGACATGGGTGTCTTAATGCTTCCATCTCTGGCAAACAGATACGCAGACTAACCACAAAATACCACTGCTTTGACATTAACCATCACATTCCCTCTTGGTAGAAAGTTACTCCGTCTCATGCACTGACCAGCTTTAATGTTAAATTCCAGATAGGCCCATGAAGCCCTACCTTGGAGCCCACAGTGGGATTTGGTTGTGATATAGTCCCTTCCCTATGGAGTGGGAAAGGGCCTGAAACAATGAATGGGTTTGGCTATGCACGCCCTAACCTGATGCTTCACTCTCTTTGAACTTCATGGGTTCTTGTGGTTTTCATGTAAGTGGACAGTATAGTCCCAATCTCGTTGCTGTCAAGTCAGAGCAAGTTCAGGCAACATTCAAACTCTCCCTCTGAGGATGTGCATGATACAAAGACCGAAGTCTAACCTAGAAGGAAGTTTGCATCACAAGTTTCATCGCAAGATCCAAACCAACTAGCTCAATGCTTTGGTTTCAGTCTTTAGCTATACCATGTTGACGCTGGTCTACCTCTACCAGCTTCCTCTCTTTTGGGCTGGGAAAAGTTCCACTTAGCTCTAAGGTTCACTCTATCTCTGGAGAACAAGTCAACTCTCCACTGGCAGTCACAAGGAGGTAAAACCGCGCAACCGCTACTAATAGGAGCCACACATCAAAACCTCCTTGCATCGCACTGAGAATTAGTCCCAGAAAATGAGGGCCTTGCAGGGCTTAAGTTTCTGGTAGAGCCCGATGTCACCGACTTCACAGAACAGCAGCTTTCTGGCAAATTGTGCAACTGCACCGCCCCCAAACTTCCTGTTTTGAAACCCCAAGAAGCTGGAAAATGTTAACACCGGCACTTTAAAGTGCAGTTGTGGCTTTTTTTTACTGCCCTTCTTCCCAAAGATCTACATGATACTGAAAAATTCTACATGCAAAGAGGTAAAGTGAGGCTGCCTTAAGGTACCAGGGGCAGAAAAGCAAGCGCTTGTTTCTCCAGGGTGCCCCAAGCCAGGCAGAGCATCCATAGCAAACCCATACCCTCTTCCATGACCTGCATGACTGTCTCTTCACCTCCCATCTCATCCGCTCTGGACTGGGGTGTGCTCCATCGCTGTGCCTTGCTAAGTGTTCAGCAGCAGGTCCTGGTGCTACCAAGCTGGGCACTGCAGGTACCTGCTGATGCCAAAGACGAGCTGTGCCACTGGGCATAAGAGGCGAGGTGACAGATGGAAAGGCAGGTGCTCATCAAGTGGCAGCAAGACAACTGGGATTCACGTGTCGAGCAGCGCTCACCGGGCACCACGTGCCATCAGCAGCCACCTGGCCCAGCTTCCTGCTCTGGCAAGATATAGGGCTGATCATAATGGGGAAAAGAGGCCCCAGTGATACAAGGACCTTCATACAGACAACAGAGATGCAGCAAATCTCTGTTCTATCCCAGCTCATTTCTGTATAGGACGAAGAGCAATTAGGAAGAAGAAAGGATGGGATTTGTCTCAAATGCTGCAAGGGAACTTATTTATTTCCAATCAGCATGACAACTGCTTCCTTTTCTGGCTATCACTGAAACTCCAGATGGTACATTTGAGCATACTTCAACCTCTAACTTGGCTCTTTGCAAAGACATTGTCTTCCTGGTTAGCTAAAAATGTATTAATAGTATTGGGATGAAAGCTCCTGCTCTCCTGCACTGCGCTATTTGAATAATGAAATCTTGGTCATTCTGCAGCATTCTGGCTAATATTAAAATTAGGCATTTGAAGGGGACAAGACTCTGCTGAATGTGCTCCAGTTATAACCGCCTTCTATTTGAATTTGTATTATCTGTAGTTGACTATTCTGCTAATATTCAGCATCCTGCAAACCCTTTAACAGCAGCAATTACCTGTCACCCTTCTCCAGTGATTGCTGTGCCTCAAAGTTTGAACCTTTGTGAATCAGCCAGCTGAGGTGCTGCCAGCTCTTAATGATTTTATTAGGGAATTGTGAGTCATCATTTTCTTAAATCTCCAGCTTCAGGACTTGTGTTATTTTCAGACTGCTGCTGCTTTTTGTTTGAGTGCTTCTAGATTCACACATAAGGAGAAAAGCTTAAGGAAGTGAAGTAGGAAGTCACTAGTAAGCATAACTAATAGCAAGTTTGTGCATCTGAAACTGAAGGGTGGAATAAAAGGACAGGGGAATTCTGGTGGTGTGTGACCAGTTCAAATCAGCCAAAATACCTGTGCCTCGTTCCTCCTCCATCACACGGGGACCTGGCGGAATGGTTGGCAACTGCAAGCTCAGGACTTTGACATCTAAGCCCATGGCTCATAAAAAGCAGTACTGTTATTGTTCTAAAGAAAACAATATCCTGTTTCCTTTTTAAACTGTGTATCTCTTTAAAAATGGTAAATGGCTGCTACATTCCTGCCTTTATCCCGGACTTTTATGAGTCTGTACTTCCCTCTTTTGCTTGAACAAGCAGAGGATTAGGGGAATGGCTTAGTGGCAGGCACTAAGTCCCCCTTCAGTCAGTAAGCCCCCCAATTCAGGAACTAAGCCCCCCATTCATGCAGAAAATACTGC
>JANHGB010004925.1:18301-32725 GCA_026283785.1 Coracopsis vasa
TGAATACAGTTGCTTAAATTTTACCTAAACTTCTTCAAAATTGAAGCTTTCTAGCTTAGTGCACATGTTCTAAAGAAGGGGGGGGGAAATCTGCCTTCGGAATCTTACATAACTTTATTAAACCAAAACAAAACGTAAAAGAGACACACCCAAACCCTCACTCTTTGCACTTAAAAATCATCATCATGTGGCCAGGCTGCAGTTCGCCAGTTGGACCGGCCTCAAAAAAATGAGCATTTTAAGTTATGGAAACCAGAAATACATAGCAGCGCATCTCCCAAACTTACTGCTGATGGTGCTTCCCATTTCTCTCTCTTTCCTATTACCAGAGCTTGGTATTCAGTAGCTGAGAGTAAGCAGCCACCCCTAGGGAAGGAGGAGGAAGAGAACTTCCGAGCCCCTATCATTCAGTCAGGCATCTTCTATAAACATTTATGTGACCTACAGGATATAGCACAGTTTGAAGTCTTGCAGTCTCCGTAGCCACTGTGCAGCCAGGCAGTTCCCTGTACTCTGAAAGTTCGTGTATATCAAGCAAGACCTGGGTCTGAGCATAGCTGTGATCTGCTTATAGCATTCACTGACCTAAATTGGGGATGTTGTACTGAACAGCATGTTCCTCAGGAGATCTCTGTGTATAGCAATGAACTCGCCTTGCGTGGAGGATGTGACTGCAATTAGAGTCACTCAGTTAAACGTGAGCAGGACTTTATGTCCGCCATCAAGCACAGAAACCAACCATAAGCTAAGGTAATGCTTGAAGGATTGAGGCAAAGCTCAGTGAAGGAAAGGAAAAGTAATTCTTCAGCCATGCACTTGTCTTTTCTGTCTCGCAAAACCACCCAGGTTGCTTTTGTTATTCCTTAACAAACTGCAGAAAGGGAACCTACACAACCCCCTGCCCTAAACAGGAACTTGATCCCTAGTGCTATCTTCCTGTCCTGTCCCTATTTATAGAAGTAAGGTCACCCAAATAAGAACAGAAATGATATCGTATGATTTTGGGTGACCAATTGAATTTTGCATGTTTAGAGTTCAGAGGAACACAAGTGAATAACCCACATCAAAAACCAGCTGGAAAGAACACCTCACTGGGGCCATTTACGCGTGTGGAACACGCTATTTGTGAGACACACGGTCAGTTATCTGGAATTTGGGTATCTTTTCCTACAGCAAATAATTAAATTAGATGAACAGGAATTTTGCTTGTAAATTGTTCTTCAATGTGCAATTGTTTATTGAAAGCCCAAAATAGACATCTTTTCACAATTGCACTGTGAAGGGTATAAACTGCAAAAGCTAAGGAATCTGTAGAGGTTACTTGATGAGCAAGTGACCACTGGAATCACACACATTTCGAATCACACACATTTCGAAACGCATCCCACATAAAGCTAGGATTTTTACTGTTTGTAAAATATTCCTAACTGCTTCCCTATACATATCTCTATTTTAATATGTTTCCATAAATACGTTATTTTATACACGCATACAAGCAAAAATAAAGGTGCCTAGCTTATAATCCTAAGAAAAATGTCCTATTTGGCAGCATTCTTCTTGCAAATTCATTTGGCATAAATTATGATCCTTAATTCCTATCTTATCATATCAGGCAGCCCTTCGAACTGAACCCAGTGATGAAGGGAGCCAAGTACTTCCATCATGTTTAATGCAGTTCCCCAAAAATCTTTATTTACACAGCTAAATATTTTATGGGCCAGAGATTCAGAGGTACTTGAAACGATGAATTCATCCCTCCGAGGGGTTTTGTTCACGGATAAGAAGTTTGTCTAAGCTTGGGGCACATAGTGAAAGGGAAGATTTAGTCACTCCCTTTCATTTACAGGCTGCCTCCATCCTTCCATTGCTCATTCACAAATCCCTCGGTGCCTCTGTAGGCAGACAACTCGTAGGTGGATCTGAGGTGGAGGCTGCCGTTAGTGTTTTCTACTGCCTCTGTGAGCAGCGACACACAGCAGAGCAAGCTCCCTCTTACAACAGAGACAGGTCAGCTCTGCCTACGGCAGGGTTTGAATCTTATTATAGCAAAGGGAGAGCCAATGGAAACTGGGAAATTCAGTCCTAAGCAGCAGCCAGAGGGGCCAATTTTATATGAATTAGACATTGCTTCTGGAGAACAAACAAGCTGTCTGGACTCGAGGGTACAGACCAGCTCTGTGACTCAGCCTTGGTGTATTTGAACGTGTGAGGAGGAGGCTGCCTGCAGTGGTCCCTGTTCTGTGTGTGCCTGAAGGGCCAGCTGCAGGCTTGAACATCTCCATACCTACATCTGCAGTGGAGGCTGAGGACCCTGTATGGCCACACTGCGCAAGCTCACTGACCTTCCTCATCCACAGCACCTTCCACACAGCTGATCTTTGCTGTGGGCATCAACACCCCAAACTTTGCATACCTTTTCAGTGAGAAAGTATAATGCAGGAGCAGATAAAGAAATATCTCAGAATAGCTCACCACTGTCCCTTACTCTTTTACTGTTTGCATTAACTTTCCACATGGCAGTTCATTATCCCACGCACTACAGCACCACTGGCAGCCATAAACCCCCTCCTTTCTTAAGCTGGACTAGAATAAGAAAGCTGAGCACTCGCAGAGGAAGGATTTCTGTGTGGTGCTTCTGAGACTGAAGGTTCTCTTTATGGTCAATGCATCATTCTGCATTACAGTAATTTCCTCTGAAGTAAATGGGATTTTGCCATTATACTTTATGTTTATTGATACCTATTTCCTAGCTGAATTGACATAACCCTCTTGGCTACCTCTCTCCTACCCTGAAAATGCAGGAAGCCAAAAATCCTTTGACAGTAATGAGTTAAGTTCTGTAGCGTGCAGAGCTGTGTGCTTTCCCATTAAGCAGGCTGGGGTTAAAATGGGCACCATTTACACATTAATATGTATGCCAGGGCAGCAGCACCTTTCCACTGTAATGTTTCAGGCTAAGGGGTCAACTGTTTAGCTGGGACACTTCCTGGCAGTATATAGGTACTGTTTAACCAGTGATTCAGTGGGGAAAGACTTTCCTTGGGAATTGACATTGAAGAATGTAAAGGTTGAGGTTGAAGAACCAAAAGCATCTGATTCTTTGTGGTAGCTAAAATACCTGCAATGGTTTTGGAAGACACTGGTGTTAGGATCTTCTTTCCCTAAACTCTCCATCTCCAGACCTGCACTTGGACTTAGCATCTCCCTTGATGCCTGTTCAAAATTGCTATTACGTGTTGCTGTGCACTGTTGAATGATTTCTCTGTACTTCATCTCAGAGGCAGCAGAACTTAAGAGATGGAGGAATTGAGTGGTTTGAGGGACAAGTAATGCTGCACAAAGCTTTTCATCTCGTATCTGAATCCAGCTGCAATTTTTGCATAGCCAGAAATGATTGCTGTACAACATCAGTTTGATAGATTATGAAAAATAACTTAGATTCTGGCTTACTTTTCCCTTTTCTGGTACATCTGCATCCCAAACCCACTTCTTACCACCAGCTACAATACCACAGCCAACACTTGCTACCCAGCACGAGTAAATCTGAGTACCTCAGCCATAGCCAGTCACCTAATTAAGTGACCTGATTTTCTCAGGGGCAGAATATGATTTCCAGCTCCCACTGCATTCAGCAATTGTGAAAATCAGGCCACTTCTGTAAGTGGCCAAACGTAGCTGTGATTAGTTTTGAGCACTCAACTTTCACTAAGTTCTTCTTGACAGGGCCTAGGAGCTGGAGCATCTGAGGATGGGTCCTCCCCATGTTCTGCCTGGTGGCTACAGAGGAGGGCATTAGGGAGGGATGGAGTACATGCCCTGTTCTGTGACTAACCAGAGACTATCAGTCATCATCACCATTCCCAGCACTAAATTAATAAGAAACAAACAACAGTCTCTCAGCTTCAGGTCCCATGATAAAAATATACCTCGGCTTTTGTTTGTTTAATGCAGTATTTCCTCCTTGCACTGAAAACTAAATTGAAAAGGGAGTTTATTGTCCCCATGGAAGAGATAGGCACCTTTTGAAATCAAGCAAATGCGTGTGGGGCCCAGCCTCATGTTTTCTAACACCCTTTGGGGTCCCAGGAGCACACAGGCAGCAGAGAAAGAGCTGCAGTTGATTCCAGCAGAGCTCTATTGTGCTGTTTGTTCCAAGGAAACACCAATTCATTAAGCAAACAAGTCAACAGGGGTGGGTGGCAGAACCGTCTGTCCTATTCGATTGTGCATGACTCCTTCAGAGATCTGCTCTGGGGTCTGGAGACAGTAAATAAGGAGAGAGGCAGCTTGGCTGCCCTCACTTTGCAACAGGAGAAACTGCTCATTTCAAAGGCAGAGCTTTATGGAGAGGGTGTTTTTAATGCACTGCCTCAGACAGATGCACTTCAAGATGGATGGTCAGGAGAGTCACATTTTAGTTGTACTTTAAAGAGCATAAACAACCCAGGCAAAAGGGGATGTGAATGAGCAAAGGCAACATAACAGAAGTGGGCAATGAAACCAGGGTAGGGAAAATCCACAGCCAGCCATTGCTCTGCTCAAGGAGCAGCCTCAGTGAAAGGTTCCCAGCCTGTGCAAGGGGAGAGCTTTTTGCTCTTCGCTCTTCACTACTTTTCAAAGCAAAGCAGAGGCTGTTTTGCATAACGCATCTAAGCCAGACTAGGGAAAGGTCAGCGAGATAGAACAGGCCGAACTACTATGCTGACCGCACAAGATACATCCTTCCAGAAGGCAGGTGCTGGAACAAGCACACTGCTGAGCTCAAATGAATGCTGGCAGATAAGGGCAGAAAAATGCTTCAGGAGGAAGTATTTTCATAATCACACATTTGCAACACAGCCCTTTTTTGCAGCATTATCTTTCTGCCTTCCTCTTACTCTCAAAATGAACAAAAATATGTATATTCAAGGGGTGGGGAAGCCAAGGGCAGAGCTGAAACACAGCTGAGTCAACAACATATGTCTACGAGCTGGTGGGTAACACTGAGTACTCCTGCACGGTTATCAGAGTGCTTTCGAAGTCATCACTGCACACAGAAAGGGCAAGAAATGCACAATGAACATCCTACACAGCACTATGGGCACAAATGGGCAATACTGGAGGGTCCTGGGTGCCCTAATCCTAGAGCCACATGTTGGACCTTGGAGTCCTGACCCCTTTCCCTCACTTGGACACACTTCCTATAACCAACCAGCAGCATCTTCTTGCAGCAAATAACACAGAGTGCATAGAACATTGATCTTATCCCTTTGGTCAGACATGTTCACCCTAACTTAAAGATGTCAGCAGGTCTTTTGCGCTGTTGTCGAGCTGTAACATACCATATTTAGTAAGATTAGGTTACAAGTCAAGGCCGGATGGTGTAGACTGGCAGTTCTCCTGTCCTCAGTCAGATTTGCTGTCTCTAACATCAGGCAGCTCTGAGACATGGTGTATAACCCACAGAGCAAAAAGAAGGCAGCTTCTTCGGCCAGATTAGCAACAGAAGAATACAACTGGTTGTATTCTAGCACTTGCTTGAAAGCCATACTGCTCTTCATGTTTTAAGTAGGAAGCTCTGAAATTGCCTATTCTTGGGGAATTTGCCTCCTGACACCCAACTGAGGGCATAACTTCTGCCCCATGACTCTAATGTTTCTATCCTTTTCTGCCTCCTTCATTCATAAGTTGTGCTAAATATTTATGCCATTTGGATTCTGGGTGAATTCCATTTTGGCAGTCTCTAGTGTTACAAAGCTGAGCTGAGCCACAGCTGCATTTCAGTGCTGATGTCAAGCATTTGGAAAACACTATTCCATAGCTACAAGTTAAACAGCACTGAGCAGGTTTGTTCTGCAACTGGAAAACTTGCTGAGCAGAAGACTTGGGTCTTCCCAGCTGGAGTGAAAAGGGATTTATGGGCATAATAAAGGGAAATAAGCGAAAGAGCCCTTTCAATGTAGGGAGCTAGCAAATTACTGCAGGTTATGCTAACCTGAAAGAAATCAGGTTTGTGCCCTCTGGTGGCAGCTGATTTTTTCCTGTCCTCAGTTCTACTGCAATGTTTGCACTTCAGACCCAAACATTCGAATTTCATGCTGAGCAAATGACCAGCAAAGAGGTCATTAAATGCCAATAGTCGGTGCTTCACCCCTCAGAAATACACCAGGGCCAAGGAGGGAAAACCCAGAGGTCTCTATCTCATCCTTTGAACATGCTGCGTGACTTTACCCCTTGACAGATAGCACATCTGAAAGCCCTAGGGCTGAGAGAATCCATCCTGGAAAGCATGTCCTGCAGGTTCCTAAACACATCCTTCCCCAGCAAGGACCCAGGTTCCAGCAGTGGATGTGACTACAGCCATATAACCCAGCATCACTGAAATACTCTTCTTCTTTTGCTCTCTCTCCAGACAAAAAGCACTGGCATCGACAGGCGGAAGAAGTGTTCAAGCAGCTTGCGACTGGTTGGTATGAAGTAGTAAATGTTAAAGAGAATCAAAGAAATTAGTGAATTTCATGTTTAAGGTTTTAGCCATAAGAATGTGGAATGTTTGAACAGGGGCACTAGAAAAAGGAGTGAGACATTAAGTGCTATAAATAAGCAATCCAGAAACAAGCCTTGTTTGAGAGTGTGATCTCGAGTAATAGCAAGAAAAGTGAGAGAAAGGAACCACTACCCTCTGTACCCTAGCACCTAAATAGAAAACTGAGAGCTGCCTTTTCAAAGATGTTGAGCAATTTCTAGTGCTCTCCTCCCTGTGTTTTAGACACTGAAAGGCAGAAAGGCAGAAGCAGTGACCCAGGTTAGATCTTCAGAGCCTCAGTCGGAAAGTAAAAACCTATTTTCTGTATTACTTAGCAGTGGTAATAGGCTGCAAGTGAGACAGTGCACCTCTCTGCCTGACCTGCTGGAGCTGATTTATCCCATAAGGGGAGAAGAGATGGAATTGAGGACATGGGAAGCTGGTTTTGCTGGGGGAAAAAAGAGTCTTTATCTATCAATCTAACACTTTTCTCCCTCTCAGGCTGTTTTCCCATGTGGGTGACCCATTCCTCGATGACACCCTGCCTCGGGAGTACGTCCTCTACCTGCGCCCCACTGGCCCCCTGGCTCAGAAGCTCTCTGAGTTCTGGCAGCAGTCAAAGCAGATCTGTGGGAAGAACAAAGCTCACAACATTTTCCCACATATCACCCTTTGCCAGTTCTTTATGGTAAACCAGAGCTCCTCTTTCCGTTGCCTTTATGCATGCATTCATGAGCAGCCCTTGCCAGGCTCAGGCTGGAGACGTTACACTCTACATTCAGTCACTGCAGAAGGGTTTGTGCTTGGGAGCTGGGGGGGTTGTTACCAGAGCTGATGATGCCTGGGCTTGTTGGGGAGGTAATTGGCTTTTAAAAGGGTTGTTTTCAGGGAAGAGCAGATTTTCATCATCTCCAGTGATCGCTAACATGAGAGTAGATGGGGTGAGGTTGGGGAAGTTATTTGGGGATAGCTGATCCTGCTTTGATTACAAGGGAGGGGCAGTGGATTTCTAAACATGCCTTTTTCTATGACCCTGTGTTTTTTCCTCACTGCATTATAGCAGGGGTAGACCATCCACACCCACCCAAGCCTTTCCCCTCCCCTGAGCTCACTACAGAGCTGTCCTGCTTCCTTTGGCAGTGTGAGGACAGCAAGGTCGACGCTCTCACTGAAGCTCTGCAGGCCACCGTGATGCGATGGAAATGCAAATTCCCTGCCCCTCTGCCTTTGGAGCTCTACACATCCTCAAACTTCATTGGGCTTTTTGTCAAAGAAGAAAGTGCGGAGGTGCTCAAGAAGTTTGCTGCAGACTTCGCTGCAGAGGCTGCTTCTAAAGCAGGTGAGTGACTACGTGGTAGCTACAAAGAGCTCACTCACAGCTTGGTCAAGGATTGGGCATTTTCAGTTTTGGTGGTGCCAAGAAACAAAGCTCATGAAGCCGATCTGATTTTTAGAAGTGGCCTGAAGGCTGAGCCCCAGAGGAACACCCCACCCGGTGCTTTGGGTTTCAGTGCTTTTTCAGTTGAAGTATCACCTCACACTTAGTCTCAAGTGTTATCTCCTGAAAGGGAAGTTGACATTTGGTGGTTCCTTAACCTTTCAGATAGATGCTTTGTCTGCAAGGCTGAGCATTTCCTGCACCACTCAAGCCTCAAGCCTCTGCCACAGAACTTTCCTCAGCCATGTAAAGGCTCTGTTTGTTTGTTCACTGCGTTTCTGAGATGTAAAGGGAAGACCCCAGTGGCCCTTTTCAAATCCCAATAGTAACAACTCTGGCTCCATCACCTCATCCTCTACTACTTCTAGAGGGGGGAACCCGTCAAGAGCTGGGAGGAGGGAAATAACCAGAGCACCCTGTGTTCTAATGGTCTCCACTGCTGAACAGGCTCTCTGGATGTCCTCCGATTACCTCCAGACTTGGAAGTCAGAACTGTACTGAAGCACTGTAATAGCTCCCTGACTAATCCTCCCACCTTCCATCACTGTAGTGCTCAGCCTGGACTAGTCACAACACAAGCAGTTTAGTCCTTCATTACCACAGGCTTATCCTGGAGTTTAAGTGCATCAAGATATGGTAACTTCCCAGTCCCTGTCATGCTTCCATGCTCGACAGGCAGCCCGTAACACCATGCAAACATCTACAAGTCCCTGCCTCTGGTTCAGAGGAAGAGAAACAGACATGTCATAGGTTCACCACACATCTGAAATGCAGTGCTTTCACCTGACAGTGACCTAGAAGTTATTTTCCCTTTAGAAGCGGGAGGAAAGAGCTGTTACCTTACAAATACACGTTTGGAAAGGCAGCAATGGGCACAGAGACATCAGGCGGGTCCAAGGACTGCCGCAGCCACATGAGAGGGGTACAAGTGTTCCCCTCCAAACCAGCACAGTCAAAAGGGGTAGTTCTTTCTGCAACAACACTGACCCAGGAGAAGGAGGCATCAGTGGCTTCCATCATGCATCTGCCCCTGCAATTGCTCCAATTCAGACCAAACTGGTTCTTTCATAGGGGAAGCCGATTGCTGCATTGCAGTCCACAGCTTGGTCAGGTTATCACATTAAAGTCTCCGGAGCTTTTTCAAAGATCCAGAGCATATTTTTTCCTGCTGATCAAAATAAAAGAGATGGATGAGCTCACACAGCTACCCCTGGCTGGCACTTGGAGCCAAGCCTCTGAATAGCTGCAATTTTGACTGAATAATCAGTCAAATTTAATTGCAATTTTTGGTTGAATAAGCAAGAATTAATGACATGCAAACAATGCATCCCATGATTTCCACACTGACTGGAAGAGTGCCAGGGTTTCACATGCTTTCACCTTTTTGCTTTCTAGAATCTTTTCCTAATACAGGTTCTTTTTCTGCAGGATCATTACCATATCAATGTCTGTTGCCACAGTTCTGGAATACCTCACCCTCAGTGGGTAAACTGGCAATCCAGTTAATGTCCAGGGAAAGGATGTAATCAACTTGCAACTGTAAATTCCATGGATTTATAATTGTAACTGTAGAAAAAAGGAGGGAGAGTAGAAATCAGGCTTCTTCTGGAAAGGTGCTAATGACAAAGCTGACACCTTTCCTGGAAAAGTGTCTTTCTTGGCAGAAGACCCCCGTGGGTTCAAAATGACAATAATTGTTATCACACCATCCAAGCTGTTGCTTTCTGAATGCAAATGACAGTTAGGCAACAATGCCTCTTCTACCACCCAGGTGTGACTCAGGCCTGAATCAGCCCCCAAATGTCTCATGATGTGATCCAAGGTGCAACATACGGGGAGCTCACATATGACTTCCCCAAAGCCTTTTCAGAAGCAGCCCTACAATTTGTTCCACTTGAGCTATCTTTTAAGAGTTGGGCTCCCAGCCCCTCTTCAGAGGCAATAGACACCCTTACACCTTCCTAAAGCTGCTAATCTCCATAGCACTTGTTAACTGGCATCTCCTTGTTGCAGATGTCCATGTGGAGCCCCACAAGAAGCAGCTCCATGTGACACTGGCCTATCACTTCCAGACCAGCCACCTGCCCACGCTGGAGAAGCTAGCGCAGAACATCGATGTCAAGCTGGGTTGTGACTGGGTCGCCGCGATATTCTCTCGAGACATACGCTTCGTTAACCACGAGGTAAATTACTGGGGCTTCTCTCAGTCCCCCCACAAAAGCACCCAGCAGAACTGAGGCTTTTTTAGCTGCATTTGCAGCCGAAGAGGGCTCACAACCTGCAGGCTGAATGAGGACCGCCATGCACAAATGCACAGTGCAGACTAGATAAGCATTAAGGAGTTGCCTGTCCCACAAGGACACCCAGAATGTAGATCTCTCACATCCTACCACACATCTTAGACCATCTTGCCTTTTCTTTTGCTGTTTATTCATACTGTCTAGACTTGCTGTTTCACCCACCTCCTTTCTTGCTTCTTGCAGGAGCAATATCCTGCTGGATTAATTAATTCTAACAATGGCTGTCCTGTTAGCTCAGTGTAGGCTGGTCTGATCTCTCAAGAATCAGGCTGGTATCTTAAACTGACCACTACCCATTTCTCCTGTACAGACTTGACATTATCACTAATCACAGCATTTAGTTTCATCACATTTATCCTCATAGCCTGTGTACTTCAATTACTCAGATGTATTCTATAACTGCAGTATCCAAGTATCTTGATATAGTTTTCTTAATAATGTTGTTTTCCAACAAAATATACATTATTTCCATCTTGTAAATTGGGATCTTGGGCATAGAGAAACCACACCTGAGATTCATCTCCCCTTCTTGTGAATATCCCCAAGTTAGACCTTTAAGTCTGAGGCTCCCTTTGCACTGAGGCTCTGTGCAGAGAAACAGGCACCTCCAGAAAGTGAATCATCTGACCCATCTAAGATGTCTATCTCAGGATGAGATGAATCAACTTCTGGAGGAGGGAATGTCCAGAAGGTGCCTGCTGAGGCTCAGGCAGCTAACCAGACTCTTACGGTTGGAGTGATTAATCCCACCAAAGCACATTGCCCACAATCAGACACACAAACAGATGCCAAAGCTTCTGGAGAGCTGAAGTCTTTCATGCACAGTGCTCTGACCCAGCCTATGCTTCCCATGCCTGACAGCCTCCTTTCCTATCAAAAGTGTCATCTTGTCCTTTAGAAGCTGCAAGTAGTCAACACTATCACAAATTGCAAAGGGAGTTACTGATGAAAACCAGCTCATGGCTTTGCATACCTAACTTCAGGCAGCCATGTGTGAAAGTTCTGGCCTTGTGCTATCAGGTGACAGTGACTAGTTTCCATCCTCCTTTGAAGATGCCACAAATAGTCTAGAGGAGGACTGGTGAGCAAATGGGCTGACACATCAGGAGATCAGAGATGCTCAGCAGATATGGATTTTCTTGGAGTGAGGCTGTTGGAGAAGTTAGGCTTGGCCAGGGACAAAGTAATGCATTACAAGGAGAACTCTTCACACCTTGCTAAGGTTAAACATCTAGTCTAGGAGTGCTCCTGCCCCATTCAGCTAAAGGTTCTCTTCCATTAACAATCCTTTCATTCGTTTCTGCTTCTGTTTCTCCCCCAGACCCTGCAAGTGATCTATCCTTACACCCCCCAGAACGATGACGAACTGGAGCTGGTCCCAGGGGATTTCATTTTCATGTCCCCAGTGGAACAAACCAGTACAAGTGAGGGCTGGATTTATGGCATTTCCCTTGCAACCGGCTGCTCTGGGCTACTGCCTGAAAACTACATCACGAAGGCGGATGAATGTGGGACCTGGGTGTTTCATGGGTAGGTAAAGCTGCTCAGTCCCGTTTCCATTGCTGTGAAAAGGAAATCACAGCAGCTGTGATTTCACCTGGGTAAGTGAAGAGGGGGAGGAGGTCACTTGGGGGAAACAAACTGGCACGCAAAGCCCCATCTCATAAGCAAAGGAAGAGCAGATGCTATCCCTGTGCGTGGGATTAGAGGACAATGTGATTTATTTAGCTAAGATGTTACAGCAACTCATAGGATCGCTGCTGCTGGTTAGCAGATGGCCACGGTAGAGCCACTGCTGTGTAGACACCTCTGTGGTGGGACTAGGATCAGGAAGGCTTAGATCTGAGCATTAATTTGAGAAGCAAGATCTTCTATGTATAATTCCCTGGGGGAAAAGGACTTGGGGTCAACAATGTTTCTTAAGATACTTAGAAAGTTTAGAGAAGCCTGCCATTGGCTGCAGTGAGAATGCAGACCTCACCTTTTGAATAAGGAAAGGCCTCCAATAGCCAGGACATAAAGAAATGAAAATCAAGATGTATGAGCAAAGTAAATCAGAGTATTTTTATGAAGACAGGAGTTAATTGAGACCCTCCAATATGAAATCCAGCAAGAGCATCCTTTCTTCCCCTAACATTTGCCATCCAGAATGGTCTCAGGACCACATATACTGCAGCAGCCTGCTCTAGTGCATTGTTTCTTACAGTTCCTGGAAGAGTTTTGAGGCCTAGGGATTAGCATGGGAAAGAATTACTATTGCAGCAGCAACTACAAGGAAAGCCAAATGTTTTGTAACTCCAGCGCCTCTGCTTCCAGACAATCAAAGAAAGGAAATGCCCCTTCCCTGATTAACTGCTAAAGACTATAAATCACCAACTGGAACATGCAACATGGAACATTTATCAAAAACATTATTACGTACCCGGAAACAGCCTCATTTTACACAACGACTTCCTGCAGGGAATATGAGATTATGGAATGTCATGTAGTCAAAACAATATAGCAAGCTAAGGAGAACCTAAGCAATGCTGCTGTCTAGGCCATGATAGTCACAGTAGGATCCTTGTGGTAAAAGAAGAACGGCACAGACTTCATTTCATAGACATGAAAGTAAGCATGGCAGTACTCACCAGGACTGCAGAACTGCCTTGCTGCAGGAGATGTACCCAACTCATAGTGTTGGGACTGAGGCTGCTGTTGGTGAGTGATGCTGTGATCCTGGGGGCCAGTTTGTGCTGCCTCTGTGCACACAGCCATGTCCTGTTTCCTCCCTGTAGAGGATGAAACACAAAGAAATAACAGCCATGGAGCTTTCCCTCCTGGTCACGAGAGGCTGCGTTCTTCCAAGTGAAAATCATGCCTTATTGAGATCATCACAAAACCACAGCTTGCTCTGGGCTGCAGCACCTTGCCTGTACCATGCAAAGTGTTATTCTGAGCTTACAAAATCCCTAATACAGAAAAATTAGATAGCTGGTTCTGCACGTTTCACCATAAAAAGGTTGCCCTGTTGCACTGTTCAAGTGAGGCAAAAGCTGAACCGTGGCCTTTGCAGTACATGGCTTTTATAACCAACTATTGTCTCAAGAGCTCTGGCAGGCACACAGACCTTCTGGCCAGCACTGTACCTACAGGCACCAAGAAGGCCTGTACCTCAGCTGCAGACCAACAGGCTGCCACACTAAGGCAAGCTTGGTGATCCATTTAACAGGGCAGAAGAGGCTTTGCCTTCGAGGCAGAGTTACTGCCCATGAAACCAGGTTGTGTCTTGAGAGACTTCAGGTCTGAATCCTTTCCGTGTCTGCTAAAAATAGGAATGGTATCACCTATTCTGCAGACCCCAAGGATTTTCTATACACCTAAACTACATTTCTTTGCTAGCATAAGTGGCACATCGCTGCATGATTTCTTCTCATGCCAAGGACTGGACCTGCTAGTAACAGTGAGGAGAAATGCTCGATTTCTGATCAGTGCTATAGGTTGGAAACCTATATCTTCACCTGACCAAATAAGCTGGTACCTCAGTCTCATCCTCACATCCTAATTCTATCAGATAAGGGACCACAAACAGTGTAGTATCTTTTTTCCTTCCTGAAACTGGTTCAAATCTTATGATGCCACAGAAAATCAGTTCTTAACAAAAATGCAGATGACCCATTTCTGTTCCACTGGCAGAGGCACTTGGTGTTATTTTAACAGCTATGAAAACCCTACGAGATTTCATCCTAACTAGGTGCTAGTCAGGAAGCAACTTGTGACATATTTAAGGCACTGAAACTATTTCTGTCAAAGCAAATGACCATACACATTATCTGACAATGTTCTTTTTAATGACTAAGCAAATATAACCCACGCAATCAGCAGAGGGTGCCTGCAGCTTCTGTAGTTGCCTGTCAGAGTTTAATCCCGAGGGCCTCAGTCAAAGTCCTTGAACATCTGGACATGAGAGCTTTATCCAGAGGGACCATACGCCCCTTGAGGGAGAGCGGGATCTATTATATCTCTTTGGCTACACTTAACTGAAAGCACTAGTGAGAATAAATTCCCATCATAGATGGGAAACAGAAAAGACAGCGCTGAAAAATAGAGAAACAGCAACCCAGACTGAGTGTGCCATGTCCCTACCAGGGGATACAAGCTATTTTGTGAGCCCACCATGAGAGGCAGGGCTGTGCCCAGAT
>JANHGB010004925.1:32825-44537 GCA_026283785.1 Coracopsis vasa
GCAGGGCTGTGCCCCAGCTCTCTACTGAGGCAATAGCTTGTGCTAGAAAGGTGAGTGAAAACTCCCTCTAGGCATTAGTTTCTAAACTCTGGTACATAAAACCATGGTAAGTAATGTGCAGCTGGTCCCCAGATGATGTTAGTGAGCATCCTGTGGCTGTGAAGAATATCTTGGCCTTAGTCTAAGGAAACAGAAAGGCTGCTGAGATGGGATTTGTCTCTTCATGTGTGTGTATCACCTAGCAAGGTGCCCTCTAGGCAGCACTAACATACAAGTAATATGTAATAACATGACTACAGTAACGATCAGCAGTTCCTGAAGACTACAGAAATGCACTTACTGCAGCCTGTGGACTTGAAGTCCAAAGCATTCCCAAAGCCAACATCTTTCTATCTTTGGCAGGTCCTACTCAATTCTGAATACTACGTCTTCCCCATCCCTTCAAGCCTTCACTGATGGAGCTCTGGAAAGAAGACAGCAGGAAGACCAAGGACCTGGGGATACAGGGCCACTCACTATCATCTGCCAGAACGTGCAGGTAGGGATCCACATACACACATAGATCACGCACAGCTTTAGGGGCAAGTTTCCAGCAACTGGATTTTCCCCAACATGGTCTCCTTTCATTGCCTGAATCAGGAGTTACAAGTTAAAGCTCTCTACAAGCTTTTGGATCACACGATAGCCATAGAAGACATCAGTGTCCCCAAACCTGCTTTTAGCATGGGGCAGCAGGGCCCCATCCTCTGCTCACTTCAGCAGTTTTATACCAGTATAAATTTACCAACTTTAAAGTTTCCTGTACATTTGCACTCAGGTAAAGCAAGAGGTGCCTGGTCTGGACTCCTGTTAGTAAATCAGAGCTCAGAAAACCCCCTGCACTTTGATGAAGGTCAAGCATCCTGTAATTTTTCTTCCAGCCCCTGAGAATAACCAGCCAGCCAGGGCCTCAGAAACGCTGCCTGTTTGTCTGCAGACACGGGGAAAGGATGGATGTTGTCTTTGGGAAGTACTGGCTGTCACAGTGCTTTGATGCCAAAGGTGAGCTGGCTCTCATGGGTCTCTCAGGCTCTAGGTTTAGATGAAGAAAGGAGCGTGGTGGAAGGATTACACTAAAGTAACATCATCAAAGAGTGTTTTCATTTGGCAATGAAGTAATGATGTTTGTAGTCAGTATCCAGTGCAAACATTTACTACCAGCAGGAAAATACTTGGCACCGCTGGCTCTCAGTCCCAAGTGAGAGTTACAGCACCACGTGTACAGGTCAGGGTGCCTTTTGAGGCATAAACTGGAGTCTGCAACCCAGTTATACGCTTGAGTTTCAGACTGCAGTTAACAGAGTGTAACTTCAGGTTCTGTTGGCATTAGAGCTGATGGGAAAATTGTCAAAGAAGTCTTTTTATCTATTCTATTTTTTGATGGAAAAAAGGGATGATTTAGAGCTACCCTCTTTCTAAATTACGTTTGAAGAGCTCTGACGTTTTAGCCTCCTGTACAAGTGTAACATTTGAGGTTTCTTTTGTTGTGGGATAGAGATCATTTTCCTTCGGGGAAATCTAAAGATAACTTTACAAGCACTAGCCAAATTCTCTGCTTGACTGTGAACTGATACAGCTGCTTAACTTCACTCTGTCAGATTCCCGGTAGCTTTACATGGGAAAAACTGCTCCATAGCCAGGTCTAGGCAGCACCTACGAGGTGCAGATGTTGTGGTAAGAGTAGAAACAGGCGTGATGCTTTCTGCCTCTCTCTGATCAAGTTAATTCCAGCAACTGCCCCTAATGTTTCCCGCACAGGAAGGTACATGCGCAGTAACCTGAACATGCCCCACAGCTTACCTCAAAGGAGCGGTGGGTTCAGGGACTATGAGAAGGATGCACCCATCACCGTGCTGGGCTGTACGCAGGCAAGGCTTGTTGGTAAGTTGTCCGCAGCAGACAAAAGCTTACCCAGGAAGCTCTGCTTTTGATATCCTCCCACACACCCATCCACAGTATAGAGAAAGTGCAAGGCAGCAATAAAGTGAAATCCCTGAGCTAATGGGGTTTAGATGTGTCAAGAACCTTTGCTATTTTCCTTCACCTTCCCCAGTAAACCCCCTCTTTCATCAAAGAGAACCTTGTTTCCTTCAGCTGCAAAGCAAAACCAAAGCACAAAATCTGGGACAAGGTATGAAGTCAGAGCCATCATCAGTGCAGTTGCAGAGCACTCGCTATCACCCTGTAAACGTGCCACAGTGGGAGATGCTGTTATTTCCAATGCTGGTGAGAAATGCAGCAGTGTGATGGTCACCTCATGCAAAATATGCTTCTTCCCTGACTTTGCAAAGCCTGAATTCTGACCTAAAGTTTGCTACAGCCATGTACTTTTATCAGCCTGGCTTTATGATTATATGGCAAAAACACAGTCCAAATTATTTTCAGTGTTCTCCCACCCCACCATCCTTGTCCCTGATTTCTGAGCCTGTTGGTTTGTGTACAGATAAAAAAGCATTTGGTAGTCAAAGAGCACATACTGAGCATTGTGATTAAGGGAGACATGAACTTCACTGAGCAGTACTTAGCATTTTCTCAGATTCAAATCCTCTATAGTACTTGGTGTTGGTCACATTGAAACTAGGGCAGCTAAAATTATACTTGCTTTTTAAACAGAAATAAATCACTGTACAATAGCAGGATGCTCAGACTCCCGGCCACATGGCATCAGGGTTCGCAGTCTGCACATAACAGAAGGCAGACCTGGGAGGAATCACAGCACACTTTGCTGGTATCATTAAATGGGTCCAAGTACGTAACTGCATACGTGATCCAGGCACCATCGACCTACGTGCCAGCCATCTGCAGGCAACCACTGCAGTGGCACAGACTCGACCTTGAGGGTTGCTGGAGCCATAATTCCTCTTATGACTAAAGCAAATGAGCAGCTTCCCTATAACAGAGGGCTGTTAGAGGTGCCTCTCCTCCTAAATTACCCCACTTCTCTCAAGAGATTTATGGATTGGTTTGACATGGTTACAGCCATCGTTAAACAGACGAAGTCAAGGTTAACAACCCCTTCTTGCTCCCACTTCTTTGTCCTGCCTCTTCTAATATAATAAAAATATAATTCCTTCTTACTACAAGTCTGTGCAATGCTGAACAGGTTCCTTTCTCCTTCGGTTCCCTTAGCCATTGCGAGAATATTAATAACCCCAGTAGTGGAGTTGATTTTTATCTCATTTTCAGTGATCTTCCACCTGTGTAATGAAATGGTAATTTATACTAGCAAAGAATCGAGCCAATTGAATTAAGTTGGGTTTGAGTTAATTTGAATCATTCTGATTTACAGCTTATAAATGAAATGAAATTAAATTCAAGCTCTACAGTTTTTCTCACCACACCATTTTCTTCTTGGCTAAATGCAAGAGAAGCAGAAACTGTGCAAGAGCTGCTGTGATTTCTTTGCATACTGGTTATGACACACATAGGAAAATGAATCCTGGTTCCACAGCTGTGCACATTACAGTGCCCTACACTGAAATAAAATGTGATGGGTACACGTATTTCCCAAAACACAAGCAGTGCAGCTGGGAAGCTGTGGCATATACTCTGCATGCTGCTGTTGCTGTTACAATGCCGTTTGTCTGGTTTTATTCATGGGTGTTGCAACTTGCTTGCAGGTGAAGCCTTGCTAGAAACTAATACCATTGTAGACTACATCTACAGCTCCCCATCCTTACGGTGTGTACAGACAGCACACAATATCCTGAAAGGTAAGAACCCAATGAGCAAGAAAGGCTACGTTCTCCCTCACTTTCTGGGGAAAACAATGCCAAATATAAAAGGGAGCCTGGCAAGGGCTCAGTGGTAATTCAGGGTGAGGATTATTTCCAAGGTAGTATAGTTTACACTAGAGCAATGCTGCCCACAAGGAGCCCTTTTCTAACTCCATGATGTGATGAGTGCTTAAGCAAGTGGTCAGGGTTGGGTTTATTGTGCCCTTGCCTGCTCAGGCTCCTGAAGGGACTCATTGCTTCATGCTGTCACAATTGCTACCTCTAAGAAACTTGCTACCCACAGTAAGAATAATTTACTGCAGAAACTGGGAAGGAAAATAGTGATTCCCTATGAGATGCCCTGGCACTGGAAATGGTTGAAAACCAGCTCCAAAGTACAGTCAATATATTGCATGTAGCTGCTGGCCAGAGGTTTAAACTCCCTGGCATATCGTATGCCAAGTACTTATATTAAATACTTAATCTTTCATATGAACTATTAATCAACTGACTACTTAGGAAAAGAAATTAATTTACAATCAAACTGGAGTATTAAAGGTGCAAAGTCTTGCTGCTTTCATTGATACCTGGTCTTCCTTCTCCCTTTTCCAGGTATGCAACAAGAGAACAACCTGAAAATCCGAATAGAGCCGGGCTTGTTTGAATGGACCAAGTGGGTCTCTGGGAACACGCTACCTGCCTGGATACCCCCTGTGGATTTAGCTGCAGCTACTCTAAGCGTTGATACAACCTACAGGTAGCAGAAAGGGGGGGTGAGAGGGTCTTGCATTGCTTTTGGGCTTTGTATTTGAAGAGATCTGCTGAGATTTTAAATTGAAGCAGTGACTGGAAGAGCTGCTGAGGCTCCTAGAATAAACTCTAAAGTTTTTTAAGGATAAGCAGTTGAAACATTAAGAAAAAAAGGGAAAATGTAAAGAAAAAAATACAGGTTTTTAATGACTAATTATAGCATAAACCACTTGCATTGTGTCTGCAGCTAAAATTCCAGCGCTATGAGGGTATCTAAATAGAAGTCCTTACACTGTATTTATCCCTGAAAGGGTATCATGCGGCTAACACTCAGCAGAGCAGCTGGACCACAGGAGTCACTGCTTCAGAAAATACATGCCTTCTGGGAAGCCCATAATGAATATTCTCAGCACAAGAAAAGAGCCAGCTCGTGTGTGGCCAGCTGCTTAGGTGGGGGACTGGGAGACAGCCCAGTCCCTTGCTGCTCTCAGCAAGGGTAATTCCTGTAGATCAATGTCAGATCACTGGATGGAGAGAAAAGTTAGGCCTTTTCCATCCACCACAGCAGGAAAATACAGCCTTCTGCTTCCTATCCCTTGCTTCTCTGTGCACATCAACCTACTCCAGCTGATACAATTGCTAGGCAATTCACTGAACCTCCCTGGCCCAGGAGGAGGCTGTCTAATTCCAGGCATTTCCCAGCAATGCAGCTTTCCAGATGGCCAAAGCAGCAGTTTGCCTCTGCCCTTCACCATCAAAGCATAAGCAGTGAAGAAAGCCAGCATCTACCTTCTCTATGCTCTGTGTTTCTCCCTGTAGCTGCCCAGTCTCTTCAAGCTGACACAGATGTTGTCAGCCCACCCTCTAAGCAGAGCCATTGCAGAAGTAATGCACGTATAATCAGCATGCCCTATGCTGCCACCACGAACTGGTCCACAGTAGAGGAAGCAGTTATTGTTCCCAGCTAATTGAAATATCTTTATGCAGAGGAAAGGCAAACATCTTGATCTTGAAGTATAAAAATCATCACAGTGGTCCTGACATGAAACTCCGTTCTGGAGATTTGGTGAATTTAAAGAAACAGATCCTTTCAGATGAATCATAGCTTGCACTTAAACCTTGATCACTTCTTCCAATTTACCGTACTTGTTTTTCTGCTCACAGACCTCATATTCCTGTCAGCAAGTTAGTGGTTTCCGAATCTTATGATACATACATAAGTAGAAGCTACCAAGTAACTAAAGAAATCATCAGTGAATGTAAAGGCAAAGGTGAGTGCTACCAATGGGGTGAAAAACAAGACAGGCTCTTTGGGATGTGAATGCCAGTATTCCTGACCAGTCTTTCCCTCAGTATCTCTCATCCCCTCTCCCAGAAACATTGGAAACTCCTGTATGTGCCAGAACTATGAGTCCGGACATGCTCAGCTTATGAGAAAGGTCCATAAACTTAAGTAGCAGAAGTGGGATCTGTACCCAATGCAAGCTGTCTATCTCTCAAGGCAATGAATAAGCCATTTGCACTCTGCTGTCTATTACCAGCATCAGATGGGGCATATTCCATCCCCTCTCTGAGCGCTGAAATACATTGCCCATTAATACTATAGAGCAGTTCTTGTACTAAAAAACCCTTAGCTTTTATTTTTCATTCATAATAAGAAAAAGGATGTTTCTAAGTTCTGGTGATTCCACTATTTCACTGATCTGTCTCTACCATATAAGCTTCTAAGAGCTTGCACACAGACCTTGATTAACACAGTGTGGCATTGGTTGTAAAGGATCCTGGAACTGGAAATCTAAAGCTGTCGCTGTGGAAAACCAGCAACTGAAATTAAAGTGCTTGCTTCAGTCAGACTTCATTTTGGGGGAGGAGAAAAGCATTTGCTTCACAAGACAGCTGAAATCTCACTGGAATTCCTGTTTTCTTCAGAAAACCCTTTCAAAACTAAGTTTTAAAACCAAGTTATCCTGAAAATTGAGAAGTGCTCCAAGTATGTTAATAAATCAAGCCTTTTTCTCCTATTACACATAGTTTCATTGCTGTGATGTGAGAAACTGATCCACTTTCAAACATTTTAAATGGTCTGCTTGATCCTGGGCACCAGTCCCTAAAAAGCTGGCTCCTTCTCCCTTCTCAGCCTGTGTTTCTCACTCTATTTCAGGAAATAACATCCTGATAGTGGCACATGCGTCCTCCCTGGAGGCTTGTACCTGCCAGCTCCAAGGGCTCTCGCCACAGAACTCCAAGGACTTTGTACAGATGGTCCGAAAGGTAATTACCACCAAGGAGTAAAGCTTGCTGGCTTTACAAAGCAAAAAGACATTTGCAATCTGCTTAAGCAGGCAGAGGACACTGTGTTCCCCTCATCTGGTTGTTCCACCCATTACTGAGCTTCATCCATTTTGGAAGTCAGGAGAGTAAAGCAGATTGGTTTAAAAGGCTTATCATAACCTGTCACTTCTGTAATAGATAGCATAGGATCGGATCCCCACCTACAAATGAGCTTGCAGTGACTCTGCTTTCTGCTTGTAGGCACCAGGAGCTGTACAGAGACTCCCACAGTGCCCTCCAGTGCTGAAAACACACTAACCGCAGTTAACAGGACACTTATGCCCTACACCACTTCCCCTTCTCACTGTGCTCTAAAGAGCTGTTAACCAGCAGAGAAAAGGACTGAAAATTAGTGAGGTCTTCTGCCTTCATTCCTTTACTGCAGCACTGGCTAAGGAGATGGCATTGTTCACTGCCAGCCTTGCAGATGCTCTCTGGGATACTCATAAGCACATCCATATTTCTCTCCCATAAACTGCCCTGGCCTTCAGGGTTTAGGACCGTGTCGACCAACAGGACACCTTTGGTTTGAATTGGCCCATATTTAAACTATGTTATAAAGGTACAATCTGTCTTTCCTAGTGTTTTGCATGTACCATGGTGCATAAAGTCTAGCTGTGACACCTGAGTCCTACAGTCATCTTTTACAATAGGCTTTGGGGAGAGTGAAAGAGAGAGAAGGCAGTGAAATGCTTCAGGAGCACAGCAGGAAATCAGCACTTAGGGGAGCTCCCTCTTTGCCCAGATTGATCCCTGCTCAATGCTTTTATTTCCATCTCTCTTCACGCAGATTCCATACTTGGGGTTTTGTTCCTGCGAAGAACTGGGAGATACAGGTGTTTGGCAGCTTACGGACCCCCCCATCCTCCCTCTCACACACGGACCAACTGGAGGCTTTAACTGGAGAGAAACCTTACTACAAGAATAGGCAAAGCTACATGAGCAAGGAAAACCCATCACCTTTCTAAGCATTGGAGAATGCTCTTCTTTCTTGTGTTTATTGGCAAAGTGGGGAAAAAACAGTCATAATATGTTCAGTGGATCACACAAACAGCTATTATAACATATCTCACACAGCCACAGTCATGCAAGAATTCTCACATATGACTAGGCAAATACAAAAGGGAGTGATTTGAGGTTAAAAAATAAAGTGCAGATTGAAGCTCTTGCACATCAGGGAGTCTCTGTTTAGTCAGTAGCTCAGGTAGATTTTCCCACTTTGAATGGAGCTCTAATAATACCAGTAACTATCACTGCCTTCTGCACGACGTTAGAAACAACTAGCACTATGTAAGAGTTGAGCATTCAGGATGCTGGGGGTTTGTTTCACTACTACATTTGCAGAGCATTAGCAGGCATGTTCAGGATGATGTGTTGACACCCCCCTTAATCCTAGCCCCCAGATTCTCAGCACCTTCCATAAAGTGTATCACCACCAGCTGGAAATGAGAGTCCAGCGTTGCCTCTGCAGGCAGCATCAGATTATTCCTCTCCTCTGTTTGAGCACTGTGTTAGGTGTTGTGTTGGGCGCACTGTGGATGCAAGGACTGATTGATGCTGATCCATGTCAGAAGAGAATTCAGGATTCCACATCAGTTACAGGTGAAGTTTGCACATCAAAAGACAGCACCGTTGTGAACCAAGACTGGGAGCAGTCTCTTTTGAGTGGAGATGAAATAAGCCTTTTGCAACCAAACCTGAAGGATCTGAATAGTTGTTATTGGGGGTTTTCTCTTATTATTTAGGTTATTGAAATCCACCCTTGTGCACAGAGCCAGTCTCATTGTTTGTGTCATTTAAATTCCCTTCAGAAGACCTTGGGAAAGGGTTTTCCCTTTTATACTGAGATTTTGTGCTGGTCATTTACACAGCGGTGGCTTTCTGTCCCTTGTGAGCTTTTCTGTCAGCCCTGGTGAGGTTCTGCAGTAAGCAGCTTTCTTCAGGAGGTAATGATGAAATAGGAAGGATGCTGAAATTCAGCCTCTGCTGCATACTTTGGTTTCTTTTCCTTAACTCCTAAGTGCCATCCGTCATAAAGACAAAGCAGAGCTGAAAAAACAGAATGCTTAAATATAGGAGCAATGTGCTTTGGCCTATTAAGATGCTGCTTATCCAGTAGAGCAAAGGGTAGGATCTGGGGAGAAGGGGAAGAGAAGGGTTTCCATCTGTACCTAAAATCTTTGCAATCATAAGAAGTGTCCTCTTAGTACAACAGCCTACAAGATGCCAATACCAACTGCTTCACAGGAGAATGCAAAATACAACACAATGGGTAGTTATGAGTGTAAACTGGCTTCAAAGCAGATTTCTTTTAGATTAATATTATCTTAAGTCATCAGCTTTGGGTCCTGAAGTTCCTGCAGACTTTTCTGCAGGTCTTATCAGCGTAGGTACCTTTCAGAAGGTACTTAAAAATGTGCTTAAATGAGATGAAAGAGATTTAGGCATACTGCTTGCTTGATTTGGGCCGTAAGTCTGAGTATTCCCATAAACAGCATCAAAAGCAAGTTCAGAAGTACCAGGAAAGAAATTCCAGCGTCCTAGGTACCTCTCTTCTGTCCAGCTTTTCCATTGCAGAAAGTATTAGGCTCCTCATTTGAAAGGTTTGTGTGGCAAAGAAGTTTATGCGGGCCAACTCTGACAATGGCTTATTATTCATAGCAAAATGAAAGCTCTTTTTGTGTTGCTCCATCAGGATATGACCGAGCTGCACTTTCAGCAGTCAGAACAAATAGGAAGTGATAAACTCCAATTCCTTCTTCAATGAGGCAAACCCCTCAGCAATTGCAATGTAACAGTGCTAAAGAGAGTTTAGCTCAGTTTTGTCTCTGGTTTTATTGAGTTTGCCAGGGAGAGGACACCAGATTCTGAGTCAGGTGAATGCTCATCCTGTGCAATATGTACATTGCTATGAGCTGTAACAATAATGCATTATTTATACAGTAATGACTATGTAATACACAGTAGGCCATTCGTAAGTGCATTATTATACCAGGGATGTATACTGAAAAGTCAGGGAGATAACTTAGGAAATGACAGAAGAAACTGCTCCTGTGCAGTTACACTGCTGTCACTTTAGTTTTTAGCTGTAATTTGAACTACTTTTGGCTGTGTACAGACATTCTGAGGAGCCTTTCTGCCTTGCTTTCCTCCATGCTTACTCACTGCAAATTTGCAAAGGGTGTAAAACTAAGTAGTAGTGATGACAATCACACCAAAACTAATTTGGTCACTGATGCGTGTGTAATCCTCTGCACTGCTTTTAGTTTCACGCTTTGGGCCAGGAAGATGTTATTTGAGGCAACAAATACTGCCTATATGAAACAGTGGAGGCTGCTCAGGTCCTGCTGCAGTTAAGCAACATTACAAGGAGTTTATTTAGACAGGAGCATGAAACAGAGAGGGAACATAATCTGAATGCACAATTTGAATATTGTACTAGCTGATCTTTGCATATAGCAAGTAATGTAGGAAAGAGTGTTCTGTTGGAGAAGGTAGATGTTAAAATACTCTCTTCTTAAAATATATATATATTTTTTTGGATGGTTGAGAAAGTATTTTGACAATTGTAGTCTTATCTCAAATTAGATTTTTCAGGTGTCAAGAATCTCAGAAGAAACCTTATTTTCTTGTAGCATTTTGATTTCTCACAGGAGTAGTGCGTTGAGTAGTCTCATGTCGATACAGCTTATTGCAGGAAAAGACAAAGATGTTCGTTTCTCATTTTTAATCAAGATTTTAACAATACAAAACTATTGCTGCTTCACTTTCACTCCATTGCTGCTCATTAATGTGTATTTAATGTCACTTCAGTGTTTTGTCCCAGAAGAACATTAGCCTTGATCTATCTAAAGCGCATGTAAGTCTTTTCCTTGCCTTCACTGTGAGCTTCATCAGATCCCAGTAGTTTAATTAGGGTACAGGAAGCAAGTAGTTCCCAGATTTTCTCCTCTCTTCCCAATTAAGGAATAAAAAGCTTGAAATTGCTCATCCAGGACTTTCATAAACTGCAACTTAAGGGTTGGGCTAGAAAAAGCAGAAGAACCAAAGTGCAGAATCCAGTTGTAGCACAGGAGCAGACGGCAGGATGATGCGCAGCACCAGAAGGTCAAAACCAGTGTTTAAAATAGTTCAGGTTTGATCCCACAAGGCTTGAGCTCTGCCCGGGGATACCTTAATGCAGATGCCACATCTAAAGTTTCATGTATTTCCTTTACATTTAGTGCAGTGGCAGTGACAGCCAAATACTTAAATCCTCTGATTTAAGTATTTAAAAGCCAGGCTCTCCATGAGGGTATATTGACACTGTGTACTCAAATCAACAGAGCTTTGCTGCTTTATACAAACTGAGGATCCAGGCCATGACTTCACAAAAACTATAGTTCCTTTTTCACTCAGTCAGAAGTCAGCTGATGGTAGGAGCCTCCTCCTCTCCTCTGGTGTTAGCTTCTAGTGCCAACCTTACTATGAAAGTGACAACTTACAAACAAGTGGCTGTTTACGAGAATTCTGCAGGAATTCGGGCAAAGCAAGCTGTAATTCTGTAAAACAGAGGGTAGAAGGGATGCTAAAGCACTATTTCCAAGCATATTCGATTCAATCTGCAGCCCTGAGCCCCCCAGGTAGCAGTATCTCAGGGATGTGGGTGCCATCGTCTTCGTTAATGTGCAGCTCTTGGATACACAGCCAGAGGATGGGGAGGTGGTTGGGTGCAGCACTGTGACAAAAGAGCCTCTTCACTTAGCTCCTGTGCACTGCACTTGATGTGAGGGGTTGTAAACTTCTCCCTCTGGGTCGCATGGGTCCTTACAAATGCCTGATCCATGATCCAGAGCCCAGGGAAACAAAGAGGAAGATTTCTCACTATGCTCTCAAG
>JANHGB010004929.1:0-24890 GCA_026283785.1 Coracopsis vasa
TGATCAGGGGACTGGAGCACCTCCCGTATGAAGATAGGCTGAGAAAGTTGGGGCTGTTCAGCCTGGAGAAGAGAAGGAAGTTGTGAATGCTCCATCGCTGGCGGTGTTCAAGGCCAGATTGGACAAAGCCTTGGGTAACATGGTTTAGTGTGAGGTGTCCCTGCCCATGACAGGGGGGTTGGAACTGGATGATCTTAAGGTCCTTTCCCACCCTAACTATTCTATGATTCTGTGATCCCCCGCCCATGTCTCACTCCAAGCTGGCCCACAAAGCCTCCTTGTGTGTCCCCAACGACAGGGAGCAGCTTCACAGCTTTGTGCAACCCTCGCTCCACTTCTCATGCTCCAACCCTCCTGGGTTGCCCAAGGCCATCATGGTTGACAGGTTCCCACCACCCTTCACCACTCACATTTCTCCCACTCCTGCCCCCAGCACAAAGAGCCTCAAGAACAACTTTCAGGGGAGACAAGAGAGTTTGGAAACTCCCACTGGCCTCCCAGTGGAGGAGTGAGGGAAAATGAAAAGGTGGCAGGGGAATGGAAAGAGGTGAAGTGATGGGATAATCTGGAAGCTGGGAGCATGGTGTGGGCAGAGGGTGACTGAGGTAAAGGGTTCTTCCCCCTCCATGTGAATTGTGAATAACTTTTCCTTTCCATTAAATAGCAAACTTCATAAAATTTCATGAATAATTTTTCTTGTCAGAGAACCAGTTTTGGATGTTGCATTTGATTTACTGACATATCTTTATATTAATCCAGTTGAATTTAGATAAGGTTTTTTTCATTACCTCTGCAGAACTGAATGTCTCATCCCAGAGCCAACTGCGTTTTCCTGTAGAGTACAGCAGCTTGTTTAACAAAATACATTTTTTAACAGCCATATTTATAGGATTCCAGTTAGGATGAACTTGAAAATAATGACGCAGTGCAAAGATAAATACCCTTGGGTGGTAACTAGCTATCGAATATCCAACATCAGAATGCACCAGTGATGACTCAAGCATGTAATTATACACACAAAGTATCCATATGCAAATTATTGACAGAATGTTATATTTGTGTGCATAAAAGCAAGCTTCTTTCTCTTATCTGGAAAGGCTCTAGGCTGAGCTTCTGCATCTGCTTCTCAAAGCAAAAAAGACTCCTGAAATGAAAGTCATTAATGCAGGATGGTCTGTATTTCCAGGACAGCTGAAAAGGTAGGAAAACCAGAATTACTCACTTCTCTTAAATATAAGTTTTGCAAATACTTGGACGTTTCATATGTACAGAAGGAATGTTTCCTTTCGGATACAAATAGATTGATCCCGCAGCCACTCCATAACCATATGGAATGAAATTGAAAACAAAAGCCATTTTTATATCTGCTGTCACTCTTCATTTAAAAGGTGGAGCTGAGTGAACTTGCCTGTCCACTTTCTCATGAACATTCCTGTGAATAAGATTTTGTTTGCAATGGAGTCAAACAATTGTGGGCTTTCATGTGGGGCGCAGTTGGTACTGATATGGCCATGTTCACTCTCTGGATTTTCAAGGCTTGGGTGGCGAATCGTGTGTTTTAAGATCTCCATCAGCAAAGACGTATGTAGGTATCTTACTGAAGAGAAGGACAAGAGTCTTGGAGAAGAACTACACAATATATAAGAAGACAAAACCTGTGGTCTGTGCTGACATCAATGTGCAGTAACTTGAAGGAATCATGTGGGATAACTGTTATGAATATTTTTAAATCTTATTAACTCATTTAATTTATTGTATCTTCTAGGAGAAAAGAGGTGGAGCCTCCCCCCAGTATTTCCCTGTGTTACACAGGAGATGCAACCCTGCTTTTCTAAACAGAAAGAGTATCACAAAAAAGGATCTGCTTTCTAGTTAGTCTCCTCAGAGACTCAGGGTTAACCCTCCTCAGGGTTAGCTCCTGTGGTGTGACAAAGACGTCCATTGCCAGCAGATCCAAGGAAATTCTGGAAGGTGGCTGAGCCAAGGAGTCCAAGTCCAAGGAGTTAATTCTGGAGGCTAAGGAACCCTTGCAAAGAATCAGGAGTATGTAGAGTTTAATGTTACTGGACTAGTAAGTGGTTTGCCATAAACCGAGTCAAACTTTCCTCATCACAATTTGTGTTCTGCTAAAAGAATCTAAAACAAAAGGTAAAAATGTAATTTCCGTTGGCACAAAACTTCCCCTTTTTATCAGCCATTGGGTAACCTTTAGAATATTGCGTGTTCACTGTGGGAAAATAAACTTTCCTTTGCAAATAGTGTTTTTGAAAAAAGTGGAGATGAACAGATCACTACAAAGTTGTTGTAGCCAAATTAAAGATTTCAACTTTTCCCCTTACTCTTTCTCTCTTCAGAAACCTGTTCTAGTTCAATGCATTTAATCGGGGTCTGAATTTTTTATCCCAAATCTCTGTTTATAAATCTCAAGTGCTGACATAAGCCCACAGTTTCTTCTCTTACCAAACGTGCCCTTTCCATAGGATGCAGGGGGTCTTTCCAGGATTTCACACAACTGAGCCAGCCTTCTGCAGCCTTATTCAGTTTCTGGATCATCTGCTTGAAGGCAGTATTTCAGCTGTTCATGGAGTTTTCTAGCAACCCACAATCTCCTCTGGGTGCACCGAGGCTTTTATTTCATTGTTGGTTTCCCTACTATGCTGCCAATGACTGACAGCACACATATTCCCCCTGAGAGCATGATGGACTGTGTGTAGTTCAGCAGGGACATCCTGGCGGTTTGTGAACCGATGCAGGAAATATTGTCAGCTATGTGTTAGTGATATATTCCAGCTCTTTTCATGACTCATATCTTTAAAGGATTTTCTTTTTTCTATTCTAGCAATTGATGATGACTGGAGCAAACCAAATCTGGTCGTTAACCAATAAGGATTTGTTTTAAAACATCCTAAGTTAACTAACTGATTTACTTTCAGAGGACTGACTGAGAAGTCATTTTTCTAGTCCCTATGATCATATCCTAACAGGGTGCTCAATTTACAGCCGATTCATCATAGTACATCTTTTAAAAGGTGAATTCTAGGAGTCCAGCTGCACAACGCACGATGAGATCAGCCACAACGAACCCCAGGAGGTGGAGGAGAGGACACAAGTGGCAACGCTGCCTTGGGATGGTGTTTCAACTGCACTAAGGGGCACCTCAGCCTTCCAGTGCCCTAATCCCAGCCCTGTGCCTGGGCCCTGGCTGTAGCTGCATGTCCCACTGTTGCAGTGCACTCACACTCACATGCATCTTGCAGACAAATGCATCTTGCATGCTTATGTATACACACTTGCACCCTCATGCACACCCCTTGTACACTCACATCTCACACACACATCTTGCACATCTGTTCCCAGCCTCCATCCTGGAGTGGTATCAGGCTTTCTTCAACATCACCAAGAGAAAAACCTGGCAGTGAAATGAAGGACCTTTGTCTCCTGCGAATCTTGCCTTTGGGATGTCAGGAGACACAGCAGTGGGACAGAGAAAACTAACTTCTTCTAATCAATCACCCTTTGCTAATGAAGCTTATGGGCTTTCTCTCTGCATGACACCAAGATAAATTTTTATTTAACTGCACTGACTTTACTGTTTCTTTACCAGTCACAACAAAGCAGTTCAGGAAAATAGATGTGATTGTTGAGCAGTTGCCCATTCCCCCAACCACTGCGTAGGGAAACAAAAGCAGAATCCCGGAATCCTGCCTGGGGCAGCATCACCTTCACCAATGGTCCTTCGAGCCTATGGGAGCAGCAGGGCACTGTCTGGTACCATTGTTATGAAATGCTGTGCTTTCCTGATCCCAAATGTCCCAAATGTCTATCTGCAGCAGGGAAGAGAGGCTGCTTACACATCCCAGGTATCTCTGAGCAAAGGAATGAAACTACTTCTGAAGGAACCCAGATCCTCAAGCCCAGATTGCTAAGGGTGTTTTAGTTGTATTTTTATTGACACTGGCTTCAGTGCAGTTAAGCAGACATCTATCCAGAGAAATCTGGTTCATCCCAATTTGCCTGTAAGATAGATAGCTTCCCACTTTTCCACCAGTCCATACCTGGGTGGCAGCACTGTGGGGCAGGATCATCTCTGCCAGTATTGGCAGCGCAGGTCCCCAAGCTTCGCTGGGGGCTTCAGGTATACCTGCAGCCCAGAGGAAGGAAGGTCGGTCACTAGTACAAACACACAGCTCTCAAGACAACCAGCTGTTCGCTGATAACTACAGACAGCCACCACCTCTTCAGTGTCAATATGATCTATTTCTGATGGTTTAATTCACATTACTAGTGACTCAGAAGGAACAGTACCTGAAAAGATATCCCATAAACTTGGTAGTGGGCTAAAGAGAGAAGGCTCCAATGTTTAGGTGACTGACCACCTTCTCACTCTCTTTCTAGCTCCTGGAAAGAAGGTGAATTTGGGTCTTTGACTGATATCATACCTTATTATATTCTGCAAAAGGAGTCATTTAGCAGAACACCATAAATCTGGTACAACTTGTTTGCTGGAATTCAAACTGAACAGCTACTGTAGCTAGCTGCAACTTCCCAGCTACATGTACATTATCCTGGAACAGAGGAAAATCCATAAACCGTGGAGAAGTGGTTAAAGCTATGATAATTGCTACAGTCCTGTACTTTCTACCAGCAATGAAATCAGCCTATAACTCCTGTATGGAAAGAATTAATCCATACCGCTATCCATTGTTATGAATCATTACCAGGAAACAAGGTTATTACAAGATTTGGTCTCTTATGTTAATCCTGGAAGAGAAAAGAGATACATTTTGGTTTTAAAATATATTAAAGGAAGAAGAAAGTAAATCCTTTCTGATCTGGTAAATTGCTTCTGTACATATTCATTGGAAAAGAAAAAGACTTTTTAAAGAACATCACAGGCGTAGAATGAACCAAGCGAAACCAAGCAAAATCAGAGTCTCAGCAGGTGCTGTGTGTTCAGAGAAAGCAGGGAGAGTGTATTAAATCTTTTCAAGAACACCAGAGGAGCGCTGCTCTTAGTAGCTCTGCTGGGCTGAGCAGCCACAATCATCATGGACTGATAGCAACGCCAGCCACGGCTCAGAGAGCTCTCACTCTGCCACTGCTGCAGGGGTGCAGTACCCAAAAAGCAGTGGCTGTGTCCCACTCCCCAGGCTCACAGAGCCTGACAAATTTGCATGGGTACACTGGGCAAACACGCTCTTTTAATACCTCCTTTCCTCTCACGAACTCCCCTGCCACCCCCATTGCCTGTGACTGTAGTTACTTGGATGTTGAATTAGAAGCATTTAAATATAGTCTTTGATCTTTCACTAGCAATGGTAGCCCAACACATTTGGCTGTTGGCAGATTGTGGGGACTCTGTGTACGGGCCTGTACAGCAAATATCTTTGGTTTTGTATAGAAACCCAGCTGCGCTCACACACATGCCATGGCACATGCTGCATTGAAGTGTGATGACAATCACAACTGAAAACACGAGATGCTTTAAAGGCCCTGTAATTGAAGCAAAAGAAGAAAAGCCTGGGCTTAGAGCCGTAGTGATCAGTACCAGGCCATGCACTCAGCAGAAAACTGCCTTGTAACTGGCGGCATTTTACAGACTTTCTAATTGGCTTCCAGGGCTGGTGGCTGTTGCTTGCGCTGCATTGGAAATCAGAGCCATGTGGGGCCAACTGAGCAGCTGGCGTCTGTGCTGCCTGGGTTTGCCTCCAGCCGGGTGGCAGCAGAGGTGAAGCAGGGGAAGGAGGGCTGGAAAGGGCACGCCACCATCTGCGGCTGCTTGGGAAGGTGCCTTGCTACACCAGTGCCGCGCATCTTGGCACAGGAACGGGTGTTTACTCCTGGTAGCAATGGTTTCATCACATGCTTGTGCCTTTTTGTGGGGGATAATGGGCCAGCCCCACTGCTGACACTGCCTGCGAGCCCCTGGCAGCCTCTCCTGGGCTGTAATTGCTGTGCCACCAGCCAGCACAAGCCTGTGTAATGGGGCTTCTGCATTTCTTATCTTGCCTTATTTGGCTTTCCACAGGTGAGTTTACTCTTGCCCTCTCCCTGCCTTTCTCTCTCTCTCTAAATACATGCCTGTACTTACCCTATAAGTACATGCAGACCAAAACATATTCATTTATGTAGCGTACTTGTGGTCGTGTTGGCTTATTTCCCTGGATTAAAGGACTACATTCTAAAGATGCCCATATATGCTTGAATATTCATGCAATCCATTGGCAATTCTTTACTGGCAGTCTCATGGGCTAGGTTTGATTTCCTGCTGGCAAAATTTGGTGTCATCAACTTAAACTTGCTCTCCAGAAACCCAGGGAACTAAATGCCCCATGACAAGGAGCAGGAAAGACTAACCTCTCTACTTCCCAGAGTTTACCAGGGATGAAATAAAATAGTTTTACAAGAAGAGCTGAAACAGAGACAGGAAACACAATAAGGCATCAGCTTGGAAAATCTGGTGAATCTGCCCAGACTCAGAGAAAACTATGGAGAAAGTTACTCTCCTGCACCTGAAATATGTCTGGATTCAAGGAAGATTACAGCATATTCCAAGCAAAGTAATCACACCCTTATGTCTTGGCAGAAAGGCCTAAGATATCTTTGCTGCTATTTTTATTAAACTCAGCCTAACACTATCTTGCCAGATACTTGCTTCCATAAGTCTTCTTCACCACTTCTTCCCCACCACGACCCCACTGCCCCAAAAAGCCCCACAGTACTCCAGCTCTTTTAAATGAGGAGTAGAAACATGACGGTATCTCTTAGAGACAAATCTGGGTGGTCAGATATTCCTTCCCAGAAACTCTTCCCCTTTCCCCATGCTCACAGAGCCTAGATCTTGCTTTTTTTCCCTACCTCTGCTGGCCCCTGGGGCTCCTGGGTCACAAGCACTCCATTTATCTTAAGTTTTAAATGCAAATGGTTTTTACCCAGAAGATTTCCCAGACTTGGTTGCAACTGGCAAAGAAATCCCAGCTGGTGCAGTCAGCTCCTCATGCCCCTCTGCTGCTGGCAGGGGTTTGTCTGGAGCTCTCCTGGCCCAGTTATTCTTCTCCCTGTCCTGTCAGTGGCCACCAGCACTCAGCTCTTGCCCTTCTTCATTAGGGACTGTAGTGACAGGACAGGGGGGAATGGGTTTAAACCTAAACAGGGGAAGTTCAGGTTAGATATAAGGAAGAAGTTCTTCACTGTTAGGGTGGCGAGGCACTGGAATGGGCTGCCCAAGGAAGTTGTGAATGCTCCATCCCTGGCAGTGTTCAAGGCCAGGTTGGATAGAGCCTTGGGCAACATGGTCTAGGGTGAGAAGTCCCTGCCCACGGCAGGGGTGTTGGAACTGGATGATCTTAAGATCCTTTCCAACCCTAACTATTCTATGATTCTAAGGTTCCCAGCCACCAGTCTGTGCATATGCGTGTGACTATATAGAGAGATATACACACATATATGTATGCAGGGAGAGGGGAAGGAAGCGCAGAATCTTCCCTCTCCCCCCTCATGGGTGCGCTGAATTCAGGGAACAGAATCATCATGTGAAGGACCCTCACAATAATTTTAAAGGACTAAATGGAGGACACTGCACAGAGTGTGAGTGACCATCTAAGCTCACTTGCGTTGTAAACTAAAGGCTCCCATGCCGTGGAGGGTCTCTGGGGATTTCCACATTGGGATGAGTCTCATGAAGGTATGGCCAAGCTGTGCCATCTCTGAGGTTCAAGAACTTTCCAGAGAAACCCTGGCTGGCCCCAAGTTTGAAAACAACTCTGCTAGCCAGAGGTCTAATAAGCTGTGTCTTTGTTAGCTGGCCTGTAGCAGAAACCATGAGACTATGACAGCTCTGATGGTTCAGTCACTGGAAAAATGATACAGGACCAATGCTTTCCTAATATGTTTTGTACCCCTTTCTCAGAACAGTTTGAGGTCATGCGCCCAGTTTTATTATTTCCCTTAAAAATACTAGTTCCACAAAACAATATCAGTCTTAACTTGCCTCCATTTTCATTGAGCTTTTTTTATAATTAACAAGAACATTAAATCAAGAGAGCACTTGTTTAACATTTCAACACATTTTTCTCTGAAGTGATTCACTCAGCTCATTTTCCTGGAAAAGGTGTTTTCTGGGCCTGTAATCCCCTAGGTATGTGTTTCATCTTCCAATCTTCCAATATTGAGCTGGTATGGACACATGGAAAGAAAATCTTATCTCGTTGAATACCTAATACCCTTTCCAGAAAAAACAATAATGATTTGGCAATTCTCCAGCTATTAATGCTTTAGGAGTAACTAATTCCTCAATGCACAGAGTTTTCACGCTTCTTCTTCAATACAGGAACAAAAAGTCCCAGGCACATGAGGCAGGAACAGAAAGTCCCAGGCAATGAACCCATTTGCCAAGTTTCTCAAGCATCTTCATGACTTCCACAGGTAGTCATTGTAGTAACAAAAATCATGGTGTATTCTTTAGTATTTATATGACTATCTCATGTAATTTCATGAGCTTGCTTGCTCTTTCCCTCTCTCATTGGATTTTTACTTCAGTGACAGGTATGAACTCTATGCACAACACAGGGAACCTATTTAATACACAACAGTTGTTCTTTCACATGCAAGTGGTTTCTATAAAGAAACCATCCATCACTGCTATATATAAGCCACATCTTTTTCTGAATGGTCTGTCCTTCTGAACTGACATATGTGGTTATAAATAATACCCACTGTAAAACAGGGAATGTGCAAAAACTGAAGTTACTCCTGGAAGAGTTATTAATTTGATATAAAACTATTAAAAGTCCCCATAACTTATGAGTGCAAAATCCATTTTCAAAAGGAGCTGAGATCTAGAATAGTGAAAAGATGTAGATGCCTAACCAACATAAATAACCTAAATGCTAATGTGGCTGCCCCAGACTATGTTTTAAAGCTTCAGCCCTCCTCCTATCCTGTGTGAGCTGCATACTCATACTTCCATCAGGGTTTGACATTCCCTGGATTTGTATATATCCATAGGATAACCTCAGAGGTTTTGAAGCTCATTCTTCCTCCAAAGATTAGTCTTCTTGAGATACCTCCCTTCTCCCACTGGTGACTGGTATGAAAACCACTGCAACTATCCAAGACCCGTAATGTGCTTCACTGACCACCAAACCAGCACAGCTCCTACCTAGTCAGGAATTAGTAATTGATTGATGGTGATATGCCAAAACCAGTTATGTTTCATGGACATATTTTTGATTCTGGAAACCTTTCCTGTCCCCAGACTGAAGCTTCCTTGGCAGTGTTGCAGGCTCAGTGTCCCCTGGCAGCACCCGATGGGCAGCACAGCTCTGGGTTAAAACCTGCAGCTCCCAGGCTCTGCTGCACAGCAGGGCACATGGCAAGTCTGGAGGCCCAAAAAAGAATGGGACTGAGGGGTTTCTGTGCACCACACATCACAGGAACGGTCCAGGGTATGCTGTGGAGTCGCCTCAGACACCATTGCACTTCAGTCTTGGCAGCCATCTGAGAAGACAACCCCCTCCCAGTGAGCATATGTCTGCTGCATTTGGTTTCAGAAGAAGTGAAAAGCAGCATTTTGAGCTTCCCAGAACAAAAGATTTTCAGAATTTTGTTTCCACAGAAAGGCAAAACATTTTTAGGCTTTGTTCCAATCCAGAATGAAAACTGTCTGGAAACGTCAGGATTTCCCCACAGAAAGAAAATGCCAAGGTCTGACCCACACCAGCCTTAAGTCACTTGATTAAAAAAAACTTTTTTTTTTTAGTTTAATAATTTATTCCCGGAGCATGAATTGCTAAATATTCTGTGGCAAATGTTGTTTCAAAGCCCTTGCTCCTTATGAGGATATTTAAGATAGCTACAACCACATCCTTCACCTGGAAGTTATCTGGTCCATTTGTCTCAGCCACCCCCCATGATTGTGTGTTACACTGCTGTGCTATGGGGCATTGCTGTCTAAATGTGGATCTAGGACAGGAAAGGAAATGTCAGCCTATCCGTTTAAACTAGAATTAAATGAAATTCTAATGAGCAATGTGTGATAAAAACATAATAATGTGCAAACAGAAAGGATCTGACTGTTTCTCCAGGCACCAGAGGGAATTGGCTACACTTTTCCTGATAATATGAAAGGATGATGTATGGTCAGGTCCATTTGTTTCTTAGTTTCTCCAAACATTGAGCGTGACTTTCTAGCTATTAGCGTGGACCTCATCCTCTCCTGCTTGCCCAGGGACTCTCACTTGCTCCTGTGTAAAGCAGCCATACAGTGCTACTTAGGCTGCATGAGGACACTTTATATCCACTTATAAACTCCCTGCACGAGTAGCCTGATGGACAGCTCACAGAAGAGTGGCTGATGGGAAGTTAGAGACTGACCAGAAAGCTGGAATCATTAATTTCTATTGCTCTGAAAACCGACAAATTGTCAAAAACATAGAAGGCTAGAAATAAACAAGAGACATTATCAGCAAGCAAAATCTTTTCCATTTCAGGCGTTTCACCTGAAATGTTTGCCCATTCGCCTTCAAGGTGGCAAAAAGCCCTGGCTTCTCCTGCCCAGCTCTGTAGAGGACGGCTTCATGCAGGGCCCTGCTCTGAGCAGTCGCAGTGAACTGTCAGCATGGACTCCAAACATCTCCTTTCTACCCCAGCTATATTCTCCACACTCCTTGTTCTGAATCCCTGTGTTGTGGGCTACAAGATAAGAAACTGGAGCTATAAATGCAGAATAACTTAATCCCAGCTGAAGCTACAAAATTTTTCTTTCTCCCTAATTCAGGAAACTTGGTATTCCAGTGGAGGACATGAGTCTCAACTGTTTACCATTGTCTGGACACAATCACATGCTTTCAGTAAAGAAGACCCAGATTCTTTTGTGGACCTTCAAAACAGGCATTAGCCCCCAGCTTCTTGATACCTGCAAGAGAGCAATTCTGCTTGTAATAAAAAATAATCTCCCTAGAGGACCTCTGATCTTAAAACAAATGCTGTTTAATTCACCACTCATTAGGAGTGTATCTGGATTGATTTATTGAGCACTTCTGACCCCAAATCTTTTGAACAGCATTCCTTCACGATTAAATAGGGAATGGATTTGGGCAACACTTCTGGCAGGCAGATTGGAAGAACACAAGTGATTCTTAAAAACATTCGTATCATGTAACTTAAGGAAAATACACTGCATGCTGGCATGCACTTGGCCCAGACCAAAAAGGATACGTTTTCCAGCCAAGGCTCAGGTAACTTCTGTAGTAAATATGGCCAAAACAATTCATTAATTATACATTTGTGGTTGTCCCCCCTTTGTGTATTTTGGAAATATGCAGTCACATTCAATCAATCAGAAAGATGGCAATATCTTTGCGTCCAAAGGAAATCAATGTTTTTGGTAAGTACATGACAATCTGTGGCAGCAGAAAGTATTATATCCTCTAGGGAATCAGTTTCTACTCGCTTCTTAATATTCAAAGAGCAGAGAAATGGAAAAAATTATCCAGAAAGTCTTTTATAAGTGACTGGCTACAGACAAATGCTTTCTAGATGAGAAAACCAAACTTTCTTGCTAGTTGTACCTAAGTAATTGCAAGCATGAAGAGACTTGGCCTCTGCTCTTTGAGCATGTAAACAAAAAACTTTGAACCTTGTAATAAGAATCAAGAGTGCAAAACACAACCTCCTGCCATATGCCTTGCCATTCTCATTTGGCTGCAAAAGCAGGATGAAGCCACGGCTGCTGCATGGAATAGACGGCTGGCTGCCTGCCTTGTTTGGCCAATGAAGGTATATGCAGTAAATCTGGTATGTGCCTTCCCTTCTCTTCTGGCTTCTGGTTAGCAGTGGAGCAGAGTATCTGGCTTGTCTCTCCTTGCAAAGAAGAGAATTTGCCAGAACATTTGCATCTACATAAATCATCAAGAACAAATGTTGCCACTCAAATGTTGAGCAATGTCATCATCTCCCATGACTTTACCAGAAGATTCCCCAAAAGTTAGCTACTATATTTAATCAGATCTCCTGTTATCAGGAGACTGAGAAGTTGGGGAAAGACTTGATTAGTGATTTTTGAGGATGTAGACTGGGTTTATGTCAAAGGACTTCATGCATCTAACTGCCCAAATCAGATGTGTGTTTCTGATGGGCTCCCTCTGTGCTGAGCAGAGAGAAAGGGCTCCTTCAGACACTGAACTAGAATGACAGAAGGATCTTACAGTGATTAAGGTGCTGAAGTAGGTGCCTGTTGCCTGAAGTTAGTAAGAACTGGAGAGAAAAGTCCTACAATGTTGATCTGACGGCACAGATAGAGGATTTTGCTGTGCAGTGTAGGCAGGTTCCTGTGAGCCTGCTCTGCCTGGGACATGCAGTATCAGGGTTTTCCCCAACAGGGACACCGCTGGACTTGCTCCTCCAGCTGTGGCATCGGGTGTCAGAAGGGTTGGAGAGCAGCATCCCTCACCCCATGAGCACCCGCTTGGCTGGGAAGGGTAGGCTGGTGGGACAGCTATGCACACCTCCCCAGGCTTTCCTGCATGCAGGCTCCTGAAATAGGGTTGGGTTGTCCTCATCAGAACATTGCCCTCTGGAGAGCCAACCCCCCCGCTACAGGCAGCTCCCTGGAGCATCCCCCATGTGATGAAGCTGGGCATGGTCTCAGCTGCTTGCAGAGGTGGGCACCATGAGGGGCAGCCCACATTTCTGCAGCGGCTGGGGTAGAGGGCTGAGAAGCCAGCCATGCTTTAAGTCCCACTGTGGTATGCCCTGCTGCAGTGTGGTCTGTAGGCTCTCTCCTGAGACATAAGCAGAAGCCTCAGCAGAGAGGAATGGAAACTGCCCATCTCCATGCCCTGTCTCACCCAAGGAACAGGACTTCTCTGTAGTGCAGGCAGGGGAGGAATCCTTCACTCAGTAGGACCAGCAGACCTGAGAGCAACACAAAGCCATTAATTACCTTGCACTGCTAACAACAGGTGACAGAAAGAGCTTTATATCTTACACCTGCTTGCTGAAAGCACATGGAAAGTTTGCTCACTCTTCTGAGACCTTTCCAAGGGGCCACACAAGTGGCGAGCCGAATGAAGCCAGAGACAGCTAGATCTGCCTTTGGCTTGGGCCTTCTGGAGAAAAAAATGTGTGGTACATGAAAGAGCTCTTTGAAGTGACTGATGTTGATGCTGCAGCGCATTTGGGCGAGCGCAGAGAATACCATGCCTGACGGTGTCAGGAGTCAGGGAGGCTCTTCCTCCTCATGCAGGGACAAGCTGAGGATATCTGAGAGCTCTTTTCTCATATACTATATATCTATATTTAAAGGACCGGGTAAATTTAGATTCTGCTGAAAAAGGAGAAGGGTTCATGACACGGGGGTGAGGGAAGAGCAGCATTTGCTCCTTTGCAGTGGTGCTGCATCCTGTCTCGCAGCATGGCTGTGTTGTCAAGCCCACCTTTCCCTGGGTGGCTGCTACAAATTACTCTGACAGCGGGGTAGTTTTCTGACCTTGGAAAATGTTCTCTGCAGATGCCAGTGAGTGGATTTATTTTTAACCTAAAGAAAATTTGTGATCCAGGGTCTCCGGATTAAAACGTACAAGCATTTACGGTAGGTAGTAATTTTAACAGCAATTCAAAGAGCTGCCAGATGACCTTTCTTCTCTTGGTGGTGAAACAATTCAGTGTGCTGTAGATGGAGTCTTCCATGTAGATCTGTTGTAAGGTAATTGGAAAGAAAGGAGAAAAGAGCATCATGAAAAAACTGAGGAGTAAAACATCAGCTTTGTGTCACGTCCAGAGCCACTGGAAAATCATCATAAAACAGACTGAGAGTTTGTGTAGCTGGTGGAACTTTCCTCATGTTAGGATACAGTTCAAGCATTATTTAGAAAACAAATGTTTAGTGTCTCAGGCTGAAGGTGCAACAAGGAACAAAATCCAGTCTACCTCCTCCCAACAGACCAACAGGCAACCACATCACCACTCTGTCCCAGCTGAGCCTCTCCAGGTCCTGCTCTGCTTGCTTTTGGACAAACAGGTACAGGAGACCAGCGGCACTTTCTTCTGGGACAGCAAATGGCACAGAGGATGAGAGCTGGGGTGACCTGGCAAGGTACCAGCAAAGGAGCAGGATGGTGCTTGTGTGGGAAGATGAAGGAGGAAAGCCGAAGAGTGAAGGAGGTGCATGAGGTCGTCCTTGAGCCCCTTACCCCTGCCATCTCCCTGTTTTGAAAAGGGAAAACTCTGGAGCACAAAGCAACCCAAAGATGAATCCGATCTGTTCAGCTGGAAGCACTTCCCTATTCATACAGTCATGAATAGTTCTCAGATATTCCTGTGTGATTAAAAAGAGGAAATGCAAATACTTTATAAGATTTGAGTTATGGGATTAGGCCTGTAGTAGTTTTACTTGGCTTTACGGGCCTGATCCTGTCCCACTGAACATGATGGGAGGTCAGTTATCAAGCCATAGGGGGCAAGATAAAGCTCTATATGAGTTGCTATTTTTTACTCTTAAAGTTAGTCTTATTGGGCTCAGCCCAACTTCAGCTGAAGTCAATGAAAAGACTCCTGCTGACTTTAATGGGAGTTGGATTGGCCCTATTGTCCTTTGCTGAGTAAAGTAATTTTAAAAGGTCAGGGGGTGAATTAAAAGAAAAAGAAACAACTACATTGATAAGCTTTATTCAACGTGCTCACCTTATAGAGAAGAAGTGTTGTCTTAGCTGGTGAGAGTAGTTCAAACTAGTCTTTGTAGACTCTGGCAAGGATAACAAAGTATGGTTTTACTCAAAAAAACAAGTGGAAATGAAAATTGCCAAGTTCCGATTTAATGATCTCCCAGTGGCTTCTATCTGCTCAATTTACAAATAAAACAGACACCAAAGCTAAAGCCTAATCTCAATGAAGCCAACCTTGTGCTAGTGCAATTCCACTGATTTTAATGGATTTCGTCTTGATGCTTCAGTGGATTTCTTCTTGATTGACACTGGTGGGAGAGCTATATTAAGATGATGTGGTTTTCATTGCTATGGCTACAGTTCAATTTGGACTATGGACATCTTGCTCTGCTTTCAGTCTGGTCAGTCCTCCACCTGCAGCTGAAGCAATTTGGTAGCTGAAGTGGCAGGCAGAAGAATGTGGAGGAGGGTTCGTTAATGAATCTGTTGATGGTGTAAAAATGAGCGAGGCACAGCTGATTTTCCAAATGCTGGCTTGGCTCTGAAGGAACACGGCGATACAAAGGAGAGGAGAAACCTCCAGTGTGTTTTCCAGTTGCACTGTGTGCAAAACTTCTGGGTTTTGACTTGTACTCTGGTCCTCTCCAGCTCTAACAAAGCAGACCACAGGTTTTATCACGATATTCAGCAGATAAAACTATCAAACGAAAAGATGCTATTTTTACATAATACCTTTTCAGAGTCCAGTAGCATCATAAATTACAGACGCATCTCCCTCCAAACAGCTCTTGTGCACTAGCTGTCGGAAGAGGCTGTTGGCAATCAGCTTCACAATTTATCTTATTTTTCTAGATTATCCCTCTTCCAGGATGTATTTTAGGATCCAAAGAGCACAAACCATGCTGAATTTCTTGGGAAATGACTAAAGGAGTTTGGTTTTGATTTCTTTGCATTGTCCTTGCTAAACATTTCATGCTGTGAAATTCAGATAGCCCGCTCTGATAAAGGCAGTAGCAATAGGAAAATTGAAGTGTATCCCCTCCCCGCAATTTATTGCCCTTTTATAGATTAAAAAAAAAAAATCTCTACCAAGCTGAGATGAATCAGAGCCATCTTTCCAGCAGATGGTTAAAACTAAAGGGAGAGGAGGATGGCTTCATTGGGCTAATCTAAGAAAGGGAAAAGCCCTCTGAGCAGTTCCCTTTCCAGGCAGGTTAACAGCAGGCTCTGACCATCAATGAACTAACCCTTTCCTCCAAAACCTCGCCTCCCACTGGGCAGGAATTCAATGCATGAGCAGAGGTCAGTGTTAATGCCATCTTGCTAAAGGCATCCAGCTTTCATTCACAAAACAAACCACTTTACTGGCTTTAGAGGGAAAAGGAAGTAGCACAGGGGAAAAAATGCGCAAAGATTTTCTATTAAGTGAGAATCAGTTTACGGTATAATACCAGTCACAAAAGGGTCGATTCGAGCATTGATATAGTATATCCTTAGAGCAGCTTCTTAGTGAGAATCAAGGAAAGATTATTTTGCCCACGTCTAAGCTTAATGGCACACTTACACAAATAAGATGAGAAACTACAGCTGCAGTGAACACTTGTGCTGCCTGCTGCAGTTTACAGAACAAACATTTGGGATCTATCTGGCTAATCATGATATATTTTTCATGTGATCATCTGTTTATGCTTCTTTGGTTTATATTTCTTGAGACTGGGCTGCATGCCAAGGGGCTGGGGGCTGGAGTCAGCAAACCCCCCCAGTCCTGTGGGACCCTCGGCAGGACCCTCGACCACAGCTGCTCCAGCCCCACATGGGAACAGGCCCCCCCAGCTCCTCCTGCCCTTCCCTGAGGTTGAAGCATGCTTGGAGCTACATGGCTTAACCCCTCCCTTTCTTGCACTGGAGCCATGGGCTGGGCATGCATATGTAAGGACATATGCTGTTTAATGCACATTTTAAGAAACCTCCCCCTTCCCCCCCACCCCGGTGCCCTTGAGTAGCTCAACTGGGAGCAAGGCCAGTGATGGAGGTACATGTTTCTGCACTTGCTTCAAAAAAAACCCCACCTTTTTATCCTATGTTGTTCATGTCCTCCAGTCCCCCAGGCCAGCAGCAGCATGAGGGACTTGCTGTGGCGGAGCTGGGGGCCGTGGGGTGACCACCGCCACCATGTCCCCAGAGGCTCTGCAGTGTAGTGCCTGCACTAAACCACCCTCTCTTTCTGCATGTGGCTTCCACTGCTGAAACCTTCAGAAACCTGCTGAAACCAGGCAGAAACCTTCATCTTTCACCCATGCGCATCCACAGACACTGTGCTTTTCTGACACCCTGGGTGTCTACCTGGTGCCCATCCACAGCCCCACAGCCTGCTCACACCCCAGGGTCCAGGGCTGATTCCTGCCCTCCTGGACCACAACCAGCAGGACCAGGCTGGCCCAGTCAGGGGCTGGCCCAGGTCAAGTCACTGGTGGTGCTGCTCATGCTCATCACAGCCCTCATGGCCTCCATACGCCAGACTTGGTGCTCCTCTCCAAACCTATGGCTACTTTGATAATCAGGTCACCCAAGCTGAAGAAACAAAATCAAGGTGAGATTTTGGCTAAGCAGCTTTTACAATGCTGGCAAGAGGCCAGCTTCATGTGAGTTCTTCCATTTCTCTCCCACAGAGGGAGTACAGCTTGTCCATAAAACACTGACGCAGATGCACTTCTGTAGCCGTTGCAAAATCAAGAGGTTAAAGGAACTGGAAAATAGCTCCAAATAGGCAAATGATGGACTATGCCCCCAGCTCAAGGCAATGATGATTTTCAGAAGTGTCACTGCTGCTTCTCAGCCTCCAGTTGTGATGCAGCAAAAAGAGGTTTCCTCAACATTGCAGCACTACCGTCATATGTTGGCGACAATAAGGAGTGTTCAGAGCAGCACCTTAGGATGGTTCTAGTTCTGGCAAAGGAGTAAGCAACTTTGAGTGGCTTTGCAGGATATGAAACCTCCCTGCAAGCACAGCTTTGTGTGTGGATCCAAGGAAACTACACCAAGGAGAAGGAAATGCAGAATGAACCTGCATAAGGCCACAAACCTGTTGCTTCCCAGTGTGACTCATACTGTATCTTGATTACTCTGCTGATGGTCACTGAAGCTATGCACTTTCATGATTAAGAGGCAAATGAATAATATTGTGTTGCTTCTTTCTTCTCCACCAGTTGTCCCGCAGCAGCAGTGCAGCCCAGGCCCCACGTCATACGGCAGATCCAGGTCCGGTCCCAGAAGGAGCACAGCTGGCTCCAGCCTCCAGGCACTTCAGACCTGAGCCTCTTTGGGCTCCTCAGAGCTCTTTCACATCTGGGATCCCACACGCAGGGTTCCACCCAACCTAGAAAGCAGCCAGGTCGTGTTTCTGGTTGGCAATGAGGAGCCCTGTGGTTTTTAAACTGTTCAGCTCCAGTTTCCAGCTACGTCTGCATTTGTGCAATGGTCCTGAAAGACTCCTGCTGCCTGGAACGTGGGAAGGGGTGAGAAAAAGCCAGGAGGACCTTGAGGGCACGCATGAGGTACCTCTGCCCTCTTAGCATTCCCAGCCTGCAACCACGTCCTCTTGAGCCACGATCTCAGCAGCTCTACCAGCAGTACAAGACCACAGGATTGCTGCACGAGCAGCCCTCCACAGGCAAGACACTGGGGCAGGGGGCAAAGGCTGCGGTGTGGTTGTGCCATGTCCCCCCTGCAGGTGCTCGCCCCACCTCAGCCAGGCCTGGGGCTTGTGGTGTTGCTGGTTCTCCCAAATAAGACCTTGGCTGGGACCTTGCCCTTTACTGCAACAGAGGCTGGAAATCCTGTGGGTCCTCCTGCACACACAGACACTGTACTGGTCTAGCATACAACAACGGGCACTGTTATGCCCTGCCTGCTCTCCCAGCAGGAGATGAGATTTTTGCTGGATGGATATCACCTCAGTTCCCAGAAAGCTGTATGCCAAACCTGTCTTATCTCCTCTGAATCCTGGCAGGATTTGAGCCATCACATGCAGAGAACAGCTCTTCCTACCATCCCCTCACTGAGGAAAAGACTGTGGAAGTCCAAGTTCACGGCAGCCTGCTCATCTGGAGAGAAATGCATCTGTGCTTTTCAAATGCTTCAGAGCCAAAAGCAGGTCCCACACAGCTGGGCACAATGAAGGACAAGTGCCTCCAAGCCTGACTCCCAGGGCTCTGTGACCTCCATGGCTCCTGGCAAAGCCTGAAAGGGCAGTGCTGCACATGGGACTGTCATGGGAAACAGAAGGATGGTAAATCCCTGGCTGAAAAGGGACTGAAATGCGTGAGCATTTCTCTGCGCAGTCTCTACCTCCCTGAAAATACTTACGTTGCTCCTTGTGCTTCCCCTCTATTTCCTTCCTTTCCGTTTCACACCACTAATATGTTATGCACAGACTAGCAATGAAACCAAAGAGATGAAAATACAGTCTTGGCAGCAATAGCTCTCAAATTGTTCTAGGAAGAGAAGAGTAAGGTAAGATGGGTGGCTAAGGGAAGGCAGCAGTGCACTTACCTGGTTGGTGGGTCCTCGCAGAGAAGCCCAAGTGTGATGGGCTCATCCTTCTTTACAGCCCCATGCCATAGCACTTAACTCTGTAAGAATACCTTCCAGATGCCATGCATCCGTGAAGCCATGCAATCAACTCTTTGCAAACAATTGACACCAACATTACTGCTACGTGTGGCCACACAGTGTGGGCAACGAGTAAGACGAGGAGGTGCAGTGAGGGGCATGCTGGCTGTCAGGAAGAAGTCACCCTCAATGCTGGGATGTCGCAGCTCATACACTGCTGTAATGAAATTATTTTTCATCATGCTTAAAGTGGTTCACACAGTGTAAATCCTTTTCCTTGTTGCTCATCTTTTGGACAGAGCCTGGAGGCCTTTTCCCTGCATGGAACATGTTCAGTCCCATAAAGGCGTTGGGGATGGCTGAACGAGAATACAGTTGGCTGTCAGAGAGGCCAGTGGTTGTTGTGCTGGCAATTTTCCCTTTCACCAGTCATTTTTAGGCAAGCCGGGATGTTCCCTTCTTTCCAATCTTGATGTATAAGTACAAGCCCCAGACTGCTTAATATCCTGGGTGCTGAGGGAATTTCAGATTCCTGCAGTGGGACAATATGCCTACAGAAACTCTCTGTAGTATTTGAGACACTCTGTAATACCTGAGTGGATTCAAATTGTCTCTTTCTTTTTACAATAGCACGGTGAGAAAACACAAAGCCTCACATATCTCATGATTACCATGAGTGGGATTTTTTTTGGGGGGAAATGATTTCACTGTTATCCTTCCCCATTATTTTTTATTTAACTCTACATTCCTCAGCTCAGCTCTACTTAAATAAAATGTAGACCCTTGTGTGAGGAACAGCTCTTGGAAGAGACGGTCCCTGGGAGACTGCATGTACTGGTGGCCTCGTTTTATAGGATGGCGACTGATATCCACCAGTGTCTGGAAACACCAAGTCTATTCATACAAAAAATAAATCTCGTGAAATACAGGCTTTCATGGATCATCTCAAAAAGGTGAACGTTTTTTATATCATATTGCACACTAGGAAATAAAAAGCAAACTGCACTGACAGGATGCATTGACAGTGCCCTTTCTACAGCAGAATTTTATGCGTTTTCCAGAGTCTTTAATTCTCTTACTTCAGAGTCCCTCTCACTGTGGATTTATGACATGTTTCCTGCCTCCCTCCTCCTCATCTGTTCTTCCATCTCTCTTACTACTTTAAAGTGACACATTGACGCATATCCATGTGATGAAAGTGAGCGCAGAGCTCCGGACCCGACAGAGAGTGTTTCTTTGCAGCTTGGTGACCCCGCACCAGTCAACACACCCTGCCAATGTCTGAGTGCAAACACAGCGGACAGGCAGAGGTATGCCCGCCTGGCAGGGAAAGGCCATGAACCGGGAGGTGGAAACAGCCCATGTGGAGCAGGCAAGATAATACACTTTTTCAGCTGCTTGGATGCCTACTTTGGGGCTGCTGGGTGAGAAGTAAAACTCTTACTCCTGTTAAGTCACAGCCCATGACGGCAGCAGTGTGACGGTCTCCTCTGCAATAGTTATCCTTTGTGACTGCTGCTATTCACCATAGATGTACTCACCTTAAAAACCCAAAGCCACCCCACCACCCACCAGCGCTATCACCAGTGACACACATCCCCTTCTGCAATCTCCCTCCTCGCCCTTCCTCTAAGCCCAGGCAGCATCCACTTGCTCAACCTTGAGTAGCAGGGGAGCAAGGACAGCACCCAGTGGCAGGAGTTAAGGGTCTCCTCTGCATGGTCATGCATATCTGGGGACTAAAGCATGGACAGAAATTTAAAGGTTCTCCACTCTCCACATTACTGCCTGCCTGACCTCCGATGGTTCATGACTGCTTTTGTGTCTTAGTTTTCTCCTACATAAAAGATACAAGTCTTGAGCATCAGTGATCACTGGTCCCACAGAAAGAGCAGCACATGGCAACTCGCTGCCTTTGCCTTCTGCTCTCTTTCAGAGAATTTCAAGGGATGCATTCATTGACCTTTGAAATGATGTGGCTGTTTCCTGAAGCTTTAAAAAGGCTGCACACAGCCTGGCTACATCGTCATAGGGAAATTTCTTGTTCCTTGTTAGTACAACTGTAAGTTAAATCTCAGGTGTTCTCTGTTTATATGTGGAGCTACACCCAAAAAAACCTTATGGTGCAGAGTCTGGAGTTTCTTTGTCCCGTAATCACCACATTCAAGATGTCAATACTATGTAATGTTACAGCTATTAAGGCTCTTTTCACTGCCACTAAAGAAGGAGTATTTTCACTATGCTTTTCAAATATTTCTGCAAAAATATACAGATCTGCTTTTTGATCTGTTTGTAAAAGCCCTGCAACAAGGTGTCCCTAAGGATACTAATTTTTTTCCAGTGTTTGCATGACTCTTAGAGCTTGCTATCTATTGAGATTAGCAAGGTGACAGTTTTTAAAGAGGGCCCCAGAAAATCATTACCAAATTCCTGAGCTGTGCCCTTCCACACCTTTGCAAAGCATCAAGCATTGGATTAGTTCAAATATTTGCCACCTGGAATAAAAAAATGTGTTGATAAAAACAGTTCAAAGCAAGGCTGGCACAGAACTCACCAGCAGCCCAAAACATCCTGCAGCACTGAGCCCCACAGGATAATTCCGTGTTATACAGAAGGGTTCTGTCTCTTGCTTCCACTAACCCTCCTGTCTGGAAATTTCACTAGGTCCCTTCTAGTTCTTTGTGCCCTAAGAAAGAGTGACCTGCTGTCCCCTGCCCATCTTCTCAGCATCATCTTACAGTAACCTGGTCATCTGTCAGGACATTTTGGACCCAGACAAAGAAGCAAGATTTGAGAGTTAAAATCTCACTTAAACAACTGCATACGCGTGAAGGAGCCCATTCATCTGGAGGTGTGAGAACAAAGCCCACTGTACACAGAGAGGTGGCATTTGTGTGATTTCTCAGTGTGCCTGGTCTGTCCACCTGTCCCGGGCACTGTTTGTATCATTTCTCCTGGTCTAAGGGTTTTTTGGGAAGGCTCCTTAACTCAGGTTAACCCACTGACCTAGAAAACACCAGTCCTCTTCAATACTCTGCTCTCAGATCTGTGTGAACTGTGCTTGGAGTTCAGCACATTAGAAAACCAAAGAAATGGGAGTGGGACCACCTCTAATTCCAAGGAAGTGTCACAGGAGTCCTGCCACCATCAAAAGTCATCTGCCTCCCAGCCCTCACCTCTGAGTTCACAGGCACACCGTGCATATAGAGCCTCTCCTCTCCCAACCCAGGACATAGCTGCTAGTGCTCTGCTGCTTAGCTTCGGTCTTTGCCTTCTCATGTTTTCTGCTGCATATTCATGGTACCAAAAGACCAAGGATAAACCCTAAAGTTTATGAGGTGGACAGTCTGCTTGAAATCTTTTAAGTGCATCAAGGCAGTTGTCACAGTTTCACCCACCACCACTCTGGCCCACCTCTCTTCTCCTTCTCTCCTCTCACCATCTCTGCTTCATCCTCCACCTTGTTCCCCCAGACAACTTGGGGACTAAAGCACAGGGTCACAGAGCACATAGCACTGTGAAGCGGTTTGCAGTATAAGACCCTCAGGAGTGAAAAGTGATCTTTTTGGCACATACAGCTGAGCAGTCTCAAACAAATGTGCTCTGCAATATTGCTCATACAAACGGCACAGGGCTGTGGAGGCATGGAGGAACCATTCTGCAATAAGCTGTCAGAGAAACTCTGCAGGAAAGAAAACGCACAACAGCTCCCAGCTGCCCTGGGCTACAGGCATCAAACCTACATGCAGCCTTGCTGACACTATAATTGTCCACAAGTAGGGTAGTCTGAATGGCACCCTTTGAATCACAGACTTTCATGTCTCTGGCAAATGGAAAAGCAGACATCGACAGATGATGAATATAGTGAGAATTGTATTCTAATTGGAAATAAGACATATATTACCATGTACTGGATCAAATAACATGAAGGATTAAAATGGCTGTGCTGAATAATTGAGATCCCAGTTGTATAATTTTTCCTATCATTTTAAAGTTATGCCACGGAACCAGCAATATTCCACTAATAAAAAAAGGTTGCTCATAAAAAGGAAAAATATCAAAGAGTGAATAGGAGCACTAGAGAGAGAAACAGAATTTCCTCACTCCTCACGCTTCTGTGTGAGCAAGTACTACTCAGAAAGAATTGGCAAGACTTGATTTGATAACCAGAGTAACAGCCACATCCAATGTAAATTGAGGGTTCAAACCAGAGATATTTTTGGTGTTTAAGCCAACTCCATCTGAAGGGATCGCATTCTAAACCTAGGCGCGAGTAAACAGATTCCTTCCTACTGGGGCTGTTTGTCCCCAGTACCACACAAAGCAAGAAGCTATAACCATCTGCACATTCGAAGCCTCAGCATCATATTACTAGTAGCTTGAAATTCAGACTACAGCCTCTTTTAAAAGATAGTATTTTTCCAGAAATGTTTATTTTAAGTTTAGAGCTGTTATTGTTATTTCTTCTCAGTGGTGTAAAAGTCCAGTTGGAAGAGTTTTCTTTCCTCTGCATTGAGGTTGAAAATTCCTGGAAAGCCATGACAATATTCAGCATTCATGATTACACAGACAGACATATTTCATGAAAGTTGCATAGGCTTTTAATACAGGATTATGAATGAGCTCTAATGTTGAAATTATATTAGATTGAATTTCAGAACGTATTTAACATATTTCCATACAGCAACCTTGGGATGTCTTTTCAATAACAGTGATTATTACGGGCAGGCTGTTTTTTATGAAAACATTTGTTCAAGGTGGACAAGGCTTCCTGAAAAATGTTGTACATCTTTATGGCTGACATTTTAGTTGTTTTGAATTAACTTTTTTCACAGCCAGAATGAAACGTTTCACCATATAATTCTTCATGCATGTCTTCAAACAAACCTGGAGGCTTTGCCGTGAATTTTCTAAGCTGTAATACAATTTCAGCCATGAAAACGCTTTGTGAGCTGGAGGTGAGCATTTTGTCCCAAGTTATTCTGTTACTCTCAAAATACGAATATTCTTAGCTAATGTCTGTCTTTTAAAAGCAGTGGTTGCCTCAGCTGATTCAAAGGCATCTCTTAAGTATCATCTTTTACAAGCCTCTTACAGTTGACTGCTGCACCAATGGATCTCAATAAGGACAAGCTGTTTGATTGAGTGGAATAGAGTTCAGATTTTGATTTGCATAATGGAAAACACATTTTGATTATGCATCACCCAGGACAGCGTATGCACTTGGAAAGCAGAAGGTGGTGCCTCGTCTTTAGGATCTGCCTGTAGGAGCGGTTTCCCTGCCTGTCCTTATGGCACAGCTCAAGGATGGTTCCCTGGACCAGTGGTTCAGCTCTGCCATTTTGCCCCTTTTAGTTCCCTTACAAAAAGCAGCAGAGTTCATATTCCTTTTTTTCTGGAACATCAGTGGTTTAAAATGCAGCTAATTCAGAAATGTATCTACTAGGCAAGGCCCAAGGTAATAGAACATGCCTTTGGCAATTGATGTGGTTCTCTCCTAGGGTTTCTGGACTTGCTTCTCCATATTCATTCGCTGCCATTAGGAGCACCAGGACTATTACATTACACTGATGCTGCATCCTATTTGCCTCTTATACGCATTAGTGTCAATCGGAA
>JANHGB010004930.1:0-49567 GCA_026283785.1 Coracopsis vasa
CTATTTAGGTTTTGAGCACAAATATCTTTGCTTTTGGTTCTTCCATACAGTTAATGTTTGGCCATACCAACCACCTGTGTGCTCTGTTTATTATTATTACTAAGTTGGTATGATTGGTAATATTATGACATAACTACCTTCGCTTTCTTTATGCTGAGCGAGCCCGCGGCCGGCGAGCCCGAAACCCCCCACGGCTCTGGCGCCGTGGACCTGCGGGAGCTACTGGCCGTGTCCGTCCTGGCTGCTGTCAGGGGTGGGGAGGAGGTGAAGCGGGTCCGCGATGGCAACGATCTCAATGCCAAGGCCAAGGGGAAGACGCGGGAGGGGGCCGAGGAGCAGCTGACGAGTGGTGACCTGCTGTCCAACCGCAAGATGTTCTACCTGCTGAAGAGCGCCTTCCCCGCCGTGCAGGTGGGTGCCGGGCTCCCTTCTCTCAGGTGGGCGGCTGCGGGCCTGGAGCTGGGCTCCACTCAGCTCTCGCTGTAGAGCCCCAGGGGTAGACTGCCTAGTACTGGTCCGGTAACGCCATGAGGGCGCAGCCCTTTGCGGGCAGACACGTGTCGCTTCTCAGTTTTGTAATTGCCGACGGGAAACGCTGCCCTGGTTTTGCATTTTTCCTTGCCCTCCCGCAGGTTCAGTGTCAGTGCCACCTCATACATGTTGCCGTAGGTGCTGGGTTGCAGGGGACGGGGATGGATCATGTGTAAGCAAAGCTGTGTGATATGAAACAGTATATTTGAAGTGATATGGACATGAGAGGTGAAAAACGCTGAGTCTAACTTGCAGATTAAGTGCTCTATGCTTAAGGATAAAGGCCACTTCATAGTGCCTATTTTGCACGTGTTTGTGGTGCTGTAATTAGGAATACTGTTACTTCTGTAATTATCCTTCCTGCCAGTTGTCATACCCACTTTTAAGTTACAGGGAGAAAGGACTGGAAATTTGTGGTTTAGGAAGAAGTGTTACATTACCCGAGGTCTTAGCTCTGGTGGCTTTGGGCCAGCAGGTAAACCAACAGCTGTGTCACTGTATCGCTGCCTACGTGGGCAAGATAAATTTACTTTTCCTTCATAGGTGCATACCCCTCCCTGCCCTCATGAGCTTCTGAAATCCGAGTCTAACACCTGCGGTCGCACCCAAACCAGAGTTATACTTTTGAGGCTTTAGAGGTTTTGTTGACGTTACTGCTTTTGCTTTAGTGAATGGGAGCTTCTCTGCTGTCTCTTGGTGTTAAAGTCTAGTTTTTTACTGTCATTTGAAACTGATAGCAAACCCTAATTTTGGATTTAAAAGGTGACGATTGTATGCTTTTCCTGGACAGGTAGTGCAGTTAAGTTTACTTTTTGGTTAAGTTTGGTTACTACTCAATGAGTTTTCAGTGGTTGTTTTAGAAGTTCATCAGGGTAGTGTGTAGGTTTTTGGTGCTTTGTTTTTTTGGGGGTTTTAAATGTTGTAGAGAACCCGTTTAATATAATATCTAAAGAAAACACCAAATTCTTCAATATTTGCAATAAACTTGATATGTGATTAATCTTCCTCTACAGAAAGATTGTAAAGGTTATATCCTGAAGATTGCTGTTAATTGCCAGTTAATAGCAAGCCACCTTAGCAGGCCCTGCATAAAGGAAGAAAATGCATTGTTCCCTGTTTCTCTTTAGTTCAGTGTCTTCACAGAGTATGGTGTTACAGCATGCCTGTATTGCTGCCTGAAACCTGTGCAGTTTCTCCCCTTTTGCAGGTGGAGGGACTTCATTAGATATGAGAGTTGTCTATTCTTCTAGAGGAGGCTGGGGCTTTGGTCTGGACTTGAAGAGCTCAGTGAACTGTAGTGCCTGTTCTGTGTCTGGCTATGTGCATAAACTCTGCTCTGGTGCCTGGGATGTATAGCAATGACTTGGCATGTCTTCCTCTCAGAGGGTGTTGACTTTGAAAATCTACTTGTAAAAAGTTTTGGTACTCCTTTTTTATTTTCTTTGCAGTTAACTTTTGCTGCTGGTCTTTAGATGGTACTTTCTGAAGTGCGGATGTGTTCTCCAACATAGAAATGTGTGTGCACATCTGTGCAACTGGGGGAAAAAAAATTGGACATATGTTTTTTCTTTTTTCATCCCTCTGCTGCCACTGAGCTTGAGCACTGAGGATGACTGGGAAGAGTTTGTTTGACAAATCTTTCAACTGATCTGGTTACTCAGTCTGACATACCAGCTCTGGGATATTTGGTATTCTGAGTACATGATCTGGATAGTAACAGGTTATCTCATGCAGCGTTTAAAAACTATGCACTAAGTTGTATGTACTGATAAGACATTTTGCCTCTTAAAGTCTATACTACGGTGAAGATGTGTTTGTAAACATTTGTCCAAAACAAAATAGGTTTTGGTTTGTTCGTTGTTTTTTTTTAATTTACACTGTATGCATGTGGCACTGTATCCTCCTGAGGTGTAAAGACAAGGTCTCATCTTAATCTGCAAATCCTTCATGTGTGCCTTCAGCACCACACACCAAAAACTGCGACTGTTCTATAGAACAGACTTGCTGCAGTTTTGGGTTGAATAGGAGGATTACAGAGGATTTCCTGAGACACCTTTCATGTGAGACAGTATGAAGCTGCATCTTGTGAAAAGGATTGTACTTTTTACCTGCAGCCTTATCCCCTTGTACAGAGTGATGCTCCAGAATAAAAAACATTGCTGAAGTGGAGTAAAACCCCTCCTCTTGCTAGAGAAGGTCCTGCTAACAAAGCTGTTGAACAAAACTGAAAGAATTCTATGAGTAAACTTATGTAAAATGCTGATTTACTCTCATCATGTAGTCCTTGGCCTAACAGGGGTACCTCAACATTTAAATTACTGCCAAATATTGCAGCCAGGAAAAAAAAAAACAACAAACTGGCACAAAAAACCAAAGTGCCAAAATATGTATATAATGTAAAGGAAGTGGAGCTTTGAGCAACCTGGTCTAGTGGAAGGTGTCCCTGCCCATAGCAGGGGAGTTGAAACTACATGAGCTATAAGGTCCTTTCCAACCCAAACCATTCTATGAACTTCTAAGAATAGCCATGGCTTTCTAATGTTTAAAAATAACCAGGGGGAGGAGTTATTTGACTGAAATAAGCTGAAGTCAGTGAGCAGCCTTGCTTTCCCTCTATTGTGCTGCTGGACATAAAATTGGGAAAGCATGCAAATCGTCTGTCTGAAGCAGATTTTCTCATAAGTTGTGATTATTAAGAGAAGATGGGAAGACTTAGGCTTTTCACTTGCAAAAGCTGACATAAACCTGGAAAAAATCTTACAGTCCTGACAGTAGTGATTTATACAAAAACTCTCAAAATCTGAGGGCAGGAAGAGAGGAAAAAAACCAGCCCACCACAACAAAGAGCATAGAGAATGTTTTGTTCTTTTACTTAAAGGTACTGCCTCTACAGAGGAAGAGGAACTCCACTGCTTACATCACCTGCTCTACTTGATATAAATAGATGCATTTGCATCAGTTCAAGACTTCTTACAGCTAGGTTAGGTAAGACCAAAGAGGAATGTATCAATTCTGTTTTATCACTGTGTAGTAAAATCGAGTGGTATTGGGTATTGTTGTTATATCCCTCAGAAATAGGTATGAGAAAGATAATGGAGGAAGGGGCAATTCAATTATTTCTAACATGGGTATTACCCAGTGTTGTCTGTCTGATCACAGTCAGCATCCAGCAGTGCTTATTTGCATGCATCTTCTATGAAGTACAGTTGTTTAAATACATTTAATGCTAAAATATATGCAGTGATTTCCCTTGATAAAATCCTGAACCGCAGTTACAGGCTTTGAGGTGTTTACTTCTTCTGCACTACCTGTGTGTTGTCCTTATCTATTTGTTTGTCATGCTGAGAATGAGTTAAACCTCTGCTCCAGCTATAATCATCCCCTCTGCACCTTTTCATTTTTTACATTCTTTGTTATCTTTTCTGGATTACTTTGCTGCGTTCCTGGTTGGTTCTGCTGTTTATTCCTTGTGCTAACACAGTGATGGTGAGATAAGGACTGGGATGGGAATCTCCCTGGGATTAGGAAGATGCTTCAGTGGAAGAGGGAACTGGGGAGGCAGTGTTCCCAAATTCAATTAGAGACTGGCCAGAAACACTGTAATGTTTTGCAGAGCGCAGCTTCTCAGTTTAAAGAGATGATTCATGATACCTGGGTTTCAGCAGCGGTACCTGGTAAAAGAGGTTTTCTCAGCACTATGCATCAGGGTCTTCCATTCTTTTAGCACTGCTAAAAGATCAGTGTCAGGAGCTTGATATTTGAATATATGCAAGGTAAAAATGTAAAATAAAGGTTATTTAGGAATGCCCTAGTTTACTTAGCATTGTGGCTCTATCAGCAGCCTGTGCCGGCACATCTGAAGGAGCACCTGTTCTTTCTTATAAAGGCAGGAGTGATTGACAGAGGAAGATGGGACCCTTAAACTAGTGCTTTAGCCACATTCCCTCTTTCTTCTGACTATGAAAAAAACCCCATCAATTTTAAATTGGTGAAATTTAACACACCCCCAAAAAAAATTCTGTTACTTTGCTTGTGCACTGTCCTAGCATTATTTTTCATGGGGTGCAGCCTTCAGTCTTATTTGACAGAGTAAATGCTGCCCTATACTCTCATTTTCAAATTTGGGCTTATTTTTGACCAGTGCATTAGAATTGTAGAATTGTACAACGGTTTGGGTTAGAAGGGATCTTAAACTCATCTAGTTCCATTAATTTATGTTCCGTAGTTGCACCAGCTATATGTCTTGTTTTCTATTCTAAATACTGAATAGAGAAATATCCTTTGTTCCTTCTGGGATGTTTTTTGTGGTTTTTCCTCTTTTTTTGATTGTTGTGGGGTTTGTTTGTTTTGTTATTGTGACTGTGATGTATATCAAATCTTCCCCTGTCCCAGTCTTCTGGCTTCTTTTTATTAGTCTTGCCACTGGTCTGAATCTGAACGTTCTAGCTCCTTCCCACTTAAGACAGATGATAAATACCTCATTTAAAGTTTGAGCATGATAATGCCGGAATCAGGCATCAGTGTTTGAAATGGAAATTTAAGAACATGACAATTTTACTTTTAATGAGATTTTCTTCTAAATTAATTCTACTTTTTGAAGATTAATGTCTCCAAACACTCCATTTTTGTGAAGTACCTGAAGTACTTTCCAGGTTTAAACATGCCATTTACAGGCTTCTGACCACAGTGCCAACTATCATACTGGAATTTCATCTGAGATGGCGAGCTCTGCATCTGATACAGATTCTGTGGGGAAGATAGATTTGTTAAAGAAGTAGGTTTAAAAATCAAAATGCTACTTAAACTTCTGAAGGATTTCAGTGCTTTGCTGAGTAAGTCCAGTAATTTGTTTGTCTCTTCGTGTTGTGAGAATGGCATCTTCAGGTCTTAAGCTTTTAAGAAAATTAACGTCTTTCTGACCCAGAAGATCTTAGCAGCTGCCAACAGGTTTCTAAGTAAAGTAAGAAGTGTGAATGTTAATCTGAAATCTCAGTAGTAGGTGTTGTCTGGAGATGCATCTCTCAACATGGGTTCTAATTGATGTTAGATGACTTATGCTGGTTCTCTCTACATAAAAAGAAATCAAAGCCTGTAACTTTATGTTAATGAGTTCTGTGATTATCGGATGAAAATACAAGTAATTTGTTTGGCTTGTGTGGGTACTGGGGATGTTTCATCTGTCAGCTAAACTCACACTGGAAGTTTTCTCTGTGTTATATGTTGCATTGGTAGGCTTCTAATCTGGCCTTATTTGGATGTTTTCTTCAACTGAAAAGTAGTGTTGCAATTTTCATGACAAGCTAGGCATCCCTTTCTCTTTGCTAGACTTGCATTTGCATAGAACTGAAACGGAGAGTTTTGCCATCTACGGAAACAACTTGTGTGAGCTAATGAGTGAGTGGCTTTATTTCTTTTGCTGGGCTTAAAGTCTAGCTGTGTCTACAGATTACTGGTGGAAACTGAATTCTGTGATCCATGCTGATTCCCTCTTGCATTTTTTGGTCTATTCATTATAAGCCAGTAGAAGCAGAGTTGTCATCTGATACATCTTTACCATTTATGAAAACCTGTTTAACTCTTCTACCTGCTGGCTGAATGACCAAACCCACATAACAAGTTTTGATAAGCACTAGCTGAGCTTTTTGACATTTAGGCTTGTCCATATTGTTCTTTGCATACTCTGTGATCTTGTTCCTGCATGAAGTGATGACTTCTTGTCATTAAATTAAATAAAGACATAGTTGGTAGATGGGAACTTCTGTCTGGGCTTCCGTGTCTTGAAAAATGCGTGTGTCCTTTATCTGTATTGTGACATTATTATAGAAGTATTTGTTGTTTTCATTTCAAATGAATGATGAGGCCAGTTGCTTTTATACATTTTATTATTTCACGTTAGTATATTTTTGTACCTTACACATTTATATACAAATATACTTTATATTTTTGTTAAACTTTATTACCTTTTAACAAATTACTTATTTAGAGAACCATCTAAGGTCCTCTCTGTCCTTTGATAGCAAAATTTACACTGCTAAAACTCTTTGTAAATTGGACCCTAGCAAGAGGAGCCTTTTTGAAAGGCATGAAGATCATCACCTGTAAAAGCTCATTTTTCATTTCTAATGTGTTGTAGTAATCTAAGGAGGAAAAGAACCTTTCCAAGAGGAAGCAGCTGTCTTTAAAAATGTCAGTGTATTGAATAAAAACAGAGTTTTTTACTATTGTGGCAAGGCTACTTTTCAAATTATTTAAAGCTTAAAGATGTTTAAATTTAAATGAAGTTTTATTTTGATTTCCAAGTTTGCATTCTTTTCAGTGTCAAGTAGCATTAAGTATTCAGGAAGCAGCTTTTGTTCATAGTGAAAACTGCTACTTTCTACCCCAAATTCGAAGTTGAAAGGAACGGATCATGAGTGGTCCTGGCAGCAGGGGAGCTAAGTCTTGGTGTGAATGAAAGTGTGTCCTTCTATAGCAGATTCTGGAGTCCTATTTTGTATAAGTTAGATACTTTTCTTGGTCATTGGAAATACAGTACTTTGACCTCTTCTTGCTCTCCTAGAGTGCTCTTCTGTTGTGTATATTTATACGTCCTGACTTGTTGAGGAGGTGTTTACATTCAGAGGTTTTGGCATCTGATCCCTTCGCACAACTTTGTACTTGCAGATACTGTGAGAAGATAAGACAGCTTTCACCTCTGATACATTTGAGGGATAAAAACAGAGAGGAGCCGAGCAAGCGGAGGTAAAACAGTCTGACTTGTAGTGTAGTGAATGTAAGGACAAGTCGCTCTTCAGAGCAGCTCAATAACGTTGGTTGGAGATGCAAGGTGTGAGGCTTGGTCTGTAAGTGAAAGAAAGCCAAAGGCTTTTGCTGTCCCTTGAGTTGTGACATCTCTGAAGCACAGCCAAATAACAGTCAATAAATTATAGTCCTATGCTACCCCCTTGTAGGTCAGTACACCTTTCAAGGTGCGTAGTGTGGGTATCCTCTTACTGGTTGCTCTGGACATTAGTCCAGAAGGTGCATATAGTGAAAAAATATTTTGTGCTGTTTGCAGGGAACATCTCTCAGTAAGCTTGTGAGAAGGTGTCATAACCATTGTTGGTTTATGGTTTGTAAATGTTTGCATTTGCTTATTTACTTCTGGCCCTCCAATCTTGCCTCCATCTCGTGATGTGTGTACAAATGGTGAAGGTTGAATCTCGGGTATGGGTAATGTTTACATTGTGAATCACTGGTGAAGGGGCTGTGTATGTCATGCAGAATTAGTGCCCTAACTAAACAGAAAAACAAAGTCAAACATCTATTAATGTTTTACTAACATTTCCGTGTACATGCTGTTTTGTCTTGGCCTCCAGGGTTTTCATTTTCATGGTCCCATTCAAATCAATAGACTTATCATTGAATCATAGAATCATTGAATGGTTTAGGTTGGAAGGGACCTTTAAAGTTCATGTAGTCCAGCCCCTGTGCAATGAGCAGGGACATCTTCAACTAGATCGGGTTGTTCAGAGCCCCATCCAACCTGACCTTGAATGTTTCCAGGGATGAGGCATCTACCACCTCTCCAGGCAACCTGTGCCAGTCTCTGTTCCTGAATTGTAACACCTGGAATATACTTATATTCTGACTAGTGAATATTACCTTTTATTGTTAACTACATATGGGGTTTGTTTTGTTTTTTACCTTGAGTAGCTTAGTTAGTGTTTCTTTTTTATAATACAGGCAGGATAGTATTTTTGTTCTTGTTTTATTTTCTGTTCTAATAAGACAGCAGTGAGATTTGGATTTGAGAGGACTTTAATTATCAAATGTCGATATTGACACTCTTGGGAATAAAGAGCTGTGCTGCCTTACGTTTTTCAAGATTTTGAATTATTTGCATATTAAAATACAAAATGAGTATTGGGCTGGATAAGAATATGGTGAAGGAGGGGTAATAATAAATTTAAATAAAATTCACACACCACCAAGCACTCTAAGAAAAGCATTGCATTTTCACGTGCAAATGTTTATTAAATGTTTTTGAACAGAAACCTCTGGTTTGATGATTTATTGTTTGGTTTTGGGTTGGTTTTTTTTTAGCTTACATATTTTCAGTTTAATTTATCTTTAATGGGTGAATTTGAAGGTAAAGCTACAGCTGTGTCCTACTCTTTCAAACCAGGAAAAAGCCTGAGTTTGTGCATCTCACCATAGACAACTAGCTAGTAATCAAGGTTTGTTGGGTGATTAGCTGCCATGAAGATATCAGGAAGTACTGGTAGGGAGTATTCCAACATAGGACAAAGAGCTACTGTGAAGTTCCCTGAAATCTTTACGTGGTCAGGACTGTTGGCTGTTAGTTTAGAGCACTGCGTTTATCCACACAGATTTGTAGTCCACTCGGATTGCTTCCCGTGTCCCTGGGCAGATCTGTATTCCAAACACCAAAATGCTGGAGAAGAATATTTCTGTGTGAGGGGTTTCTGAAGGCTGGGAATGCCTGGGTGTTTTGAAAAGCACACCATTGTTGGCAGATGTTGCCATTGGACCTCTGTTGTGGCTCCTGTGAGCAGCATCCCTCTTCCATTATGGGATTCCTGCACCTTGCAGGCTTGTTTTGAGGAAGCTTTGTGCTGGTGAGATGCAGCCAGACTCCCTCATTTATGAAATAAGTGGTTTTGTTGACCTTTCAGCAACATTCCGTTTACCAATTTCTGTGTATTTTATTAAATCTGGGTTTGATGCAGTTCTTTGTGAGGAGGGCTTTCCCTTCAAGCGTAAAAAAAAGACTGCTGAAATGTAGTTAAGCTTGGTGTTGGTGAGCAGCTTGCAGAACTTCTCAAGATTTGCTTTTACAGTTTACAGCTAACTCAAATACCTGTTTCTGTCTTCTGCTTGCTATCTCAAGTTCTGGCATGATGGGTTTCAATCTAAATCTGACTCTTAGGTGTACGCAAAGTTATGAATGTGATAGCAAGCATGCAAACTTTATTCACACTAATGTTGCAGTTTAATAGACTCAATGTCTTGTTTGAAACATTTGGTGTTGTGACTGTCTTGCTACCATCACTACTTCTAATTTCTCAGTGAAGATTTAGAAATACAATCAACTACATATCATTTCAGGAAAGCTTGAAATATGAGGTCATGACCTCTGGAGGCTTGTAGCAAGTGCAAATGACAAGTCAGAAGGGAGCATCATACTAACACAAAGTCATGTTTTCCAGGTATATTTTCATGCCTTAAAAGTAAAACAGGAGGGAAAAAAAGAAGTTCCCAGCGTTAAGGGTTGGTGATCCTCTCTCGGGCAGCTCTGGCTTTCAAAATCTATAATGTAGCTTCCTAACAATAAATAAATTTAATAACTGCATTGTGGTGAAATGGCTATGAATTTCTCCTGGGACTATAACTTTTGGAGTATTTAGCCCAGGCTACAGAGTAAATGGCCATATGAATGCAGGAAGATCAAGTGACCCAGTTGTGGGTTTGTTTTTTTTTTTTAATTTTCCCCAGCTAGCTCTGCAACCTCATTGCTGTTATCTTCTCCTCTCCCCCCTCTCCCCTTTTTCCCTTTTGTTTTATTCTGGCAGACTCATCATGACTGTTGAGAGAGACTTTCCACAAGCATTATAAATGCTGCAGCATCATGGCCACCAGTACAAAATTTGAGCTAGTAGAAGATCTTTCTCTGAAAACAATATCTTTCAGATAGCTGCAGTCTTTTAATTTCAGTGTACTGTACCAACAGGTTTAACAAGATATTCTTCCTCTTGAGGATTGGTTCCAGCCCTTTCACTTTTTGGAGGCCTCTTCCTCCTGTTGAGGAAAATTATTTTTTTTAATGGTGGTGCGCAATGTGCTGTAGTGGAACTTAAACTGCCTGAGGGCTGTGTTGGGGCTGCCAAGTCTGTGGGACTAGGCATCTTGACTTTGCAGGACTGTTTTCCCAAGGGGAAAACACAATCATCGGGTTTATTGTATAGTGACAGATGTTTAATTTGTAAATGTCACGACAGCTTCAAGGTCTCTGTGTTTGGTATGCAATGCTTCAAATACTGCTTTTACGTGAGAAAGACAGCTGTGATGTATGGCTGGAGTCGCTGCAGTTCTGCTTCCTTTTTTGAATTCTCTTGGAGAAGATGGCCCTTAACCCTCTGCTGACAGTCTGTTACAGCCGAGGTGTGTGATGTCTCTTGTCATGATGTGAATTATGTAAAAGTCATGCTGATACGAAGTTTGTAACATTCAAATGTAGTCTGATTGCTTCTTTATTTTCATTGTCTTTCAATGTCACTTGCCTGCAGCATCTGTAATAACAAGTTGTTTTAGTCAGAGGGGATTTATTTGACCTAGCAGGTGTCTGAATCTGACCTAGCAGTCTTGACTCCACCTGTAGCAAATAAAGAGAAATCAGTGGTTCTAGGGTTGTAGACACATTGCATCACACATGTGCCTACTCTTTTGCCTTGACTGGACATCAGAGCTAGTCAGTTTAGCATCTCTTTAGAATTATATTAGAGGAAGCCACATTTAAAGGTAGCAAGAATAAAAACCCATGTGGTCCTAATATTCTGAAATGTCCTAAAAGTCCAGTTTGGCTACACTCAAGACATTCAACCTATGTATCTAAGCCATAAACATCTTTTTCCTATTGAGTAATTAGGGGAGTTAGGCATTTCTGAAGAGTTCAAACAGGCTGATGCTTGAAAGGCACAGTAGCAATGATTTCCATTTTATTAGCAGTAGAAGGAGCATATAAATACTAGTCTCCTTATGTAACCGAGGTGCTTAAAGTAAATGGGATGAATTTTCTACCCTCTTTCAGTTTAAAACCATTCCCCATATAAGTTCACTACACGCATTTATAAAAAGTCCCCCACCTGCTTTCCTGTAAAGCCCCTTTAGATACTGGAAGGCTGCTCTAAGGTTTCCCTAGAGCCTTTTCTTCTTCAGCCTGCCTTTTTATAGGAGAGGTCCAGTCCTCTGATCATCTTCATAGTCTTCCTTTTGACTTGCTCCAACAGGTCCCATCCTTCTTATGATAGGGGCCCCGAGCTCAATGCAGTACGCTGTGGGGATTCTCACAAGAGCAGAGTAGAGGGGGAAAATCACCTCCCTTGACCTGCTGGTCACACTCCTTTTGATGCAGCTCAGGGTATGATTGGCTTTCTGGGCTGCAGACATGTATTGCTGGGTGATGTTGAGCTTCTCAACAACCAACACCTCTAAGTCCTCCTCCTCAGGGCTGCTTTCAGTCCAGTCTCCATCCAGCCTGTATTTGTGCTTGGGATTGCCCTGACCCAGGGACCTTGCACTTGACTTGCTTGAACCTTATGAGGCTTGCATGGGTCCACCTCTCAAGCCTGTCAAGGTCCCTCTGGGTGATATCCCTTCCCTCCAGCGTATTGACTCCACCACCTTAGTTTCCATGACTTGCCATAGTTTCCAGGAGGATCTGCTCCATGGTCTGACCAGGCACTGAAGTGAGACTGACTGGCCTGTTGTTCCCCAGGTTTTTCTTTTTTGCCTTTTTAAAAATGGGGGTTATGTTTCTCCTTTCCAGTCAGTGGGAACTTCACCAGACTGTCATGACTTCTCAAATATAATGGATAATTGCTTGGCAACTTCATCTGCCAGATCCCACAGGACCTGTGAATCAATTCCTTCGGGTTGCATGGACCAGTGCACCTCCCTTAGATGGTCTCGAACATGGTCTTCTCCTACAGCAGACAGTTCCTTATTCTGCTGGTCCCTGCCTTTGCCTTCTGTGACATGGGCAGTGTGAGTGGAGCTCTTGCCAGTGAAGACCAAGGCAGAAAAGGTCACCGAGTACCTCGGCCTTCTGCTGTCTCAGGTAACCAGGTCTTCCATTTCCTTCAGGAGAACGCCCGCATTTTCCCTAGTCTTCCTTTTATCACTCATGAACCTATAGAAACTTTTCTTGTTGTCTTTGATGTCCTTGTCCAGATTTAGTTCTGTCAGGGCTTTAGCTTTCCTAACCCGATCCCTGGCTGCTTGGACAATTTCTCTGTATTCTTCCCAGGCTACCTGTTCCTTGCTTCTATCCTCTGTAGGCTTTGTTTTTGTGTCTGAGTTTGTCCAGAATAAGATTGATATTCATAAAATATCTGTACATTTCAGTCTGCATCTACTGATATGTATAAATGGAGTAATTAGACTGCTATTGTATCTATATATACTACATGATTCTCCAAAATGTTCTGTTTATAGTCTTTGAAGCAACTGCTTGTAATTTTTGTTTCTGAAAAAATCAGAATTCATATTGCAAGAACGTTCAGTAGGAAAAACTGCAGCCAAAGAAACAGTGTCCAGCTGCTGTATGGTTCACAATCAAATTCTGGATTGTGCTTTTCCGTTGCTTGTTACATGATGGTAATAGCTTATGAGTTGCTGGAAAGTTACTAATTCATGTACTTTTAGCTGGCGTTGAAGGGAGAAAGAGAAGGTGGGAGCAAAACTAAACTTTCCTGAATGCCACAGTGACTGTATCTGATAAGTTAATGCAACTATGTTTGTTGTTTTATCATAGATAAACTCTGAAGAGCGTGTTGATACAGCTGATCAGGAGACAGTCTCTTGGAATCGCAGTATTCCTGAAGACATAAAACAAAAAATACAGCCTAAAGAGGTTCCAGCAGAGAGTGTTACTGTCTGGATCGATCCATTAGATGCTACACAAGAATACACAGGTAGCTCATTCTTGTTGACAAATCATGTATGTAATTCTGATGTCTACCTTTTATACTGGAGTCAAAATAGTAAATATTTCAAACTACATTGCTTGCTAAAGTGTATTATGTCAAAGCTTTGACAGTGTGATTTAATTGTTCAAATTGCATTATACTTATCAGACCACAGGGTTTACTTTTATGTAGTCCAACTCTAAAATTATTTTGGTATTCCTTGCAACTTGCAACTAGGTAGTTGCTAAAATAAATGGTAAGTGTCATTTATGGATTCTGCTGGAATCATAAGCTTCTGTATTTCAGTTATTACTGTGGCAATGCTAAATACCTTGGAATGTGTTTTGTTTGTTTAGTTAAAGGGAATACTCTGTAAGTATTCTATTCGACTTGATATTAAACAGAAATATTATAGTTTTTAAAAAAAGCGTGCATAATTCAATCTTCCCCTTTTTCAAATGTTTTAAGATCCACCTAAAATTCTTGATGATAAGTACAGAAGAGCAATCTAAAAAATTGGGATTTTTTTTTTTTTCTTTTTTCTCCAAATATTCCATTGATACAATCACCCTTTCTGGGGAATGGTCTTTGGTATTTGAATTATTAGCTTTGAACCAGTAGAGGATAGGAGGTGGGCAGATAAGGGAGAATATAGGGGCACAGTTTTCCATGAAAACAGATGCTGCATAAGACACAGTTGTCAGCATTAGATCTCATAGTAATATAGGTTACATCTACTGAACAGGAAAAAATTGCTGGAAAGCTGAAAAAGTCTTTGAAGTGTTTTGAAAACTGCAAGAGTTGTTTGAAGATACAACAGAGTTACATAATTGTAAGAAGCAGAATGTAGACCTGCCTTCCAAACCCAAAATGTCTGTAATGTTAAGTCTGTGTTCTTTCTGTGTTCCTGGCTGTAAAGTTGCTCACTTTCTTGTTTTGCCCACAGAGAATCTCCGACAGTATGTCACAACAATGGTTTGCGTGGCTGTAAATGGTAAACCAGTAATAGGAGTGATACACAAGCCATTCTCAGCATATACAGGTACTTTTATGCCTTCACATCTTTCCAGCATCTTCAATCATAGTGTTAATTAAAATGTTAATTTAAATTAGTTAAATTAAAAATTTAAATGATGTCTGAGAGAACATCTGTAGGTATAAATGGGAAAATAGTACCTGGGGCAAAAGAGTGCTGCTGCAGACCTCGGAATTAGAGCTGCAGCTGTGTTATGTGCTATAAAACCACAAAGCAAAATGCTGCCCCAGCATAAAAACGATGCACTTAAATTAACTGAAAATACGTTTAAGAATTAAGATCTCTTCAATCAGAGTGCTTATAGCAAACCAAAGAAAATTAAACCTACACATACTGACCAATCTTATGTGTGCTATTAGTCTTTAGCAGAAGAGTATTTTGCTTATTCAGCAGAAGAACTTGTGACCATGACATTATACCCAGGAGCTGGTTTTTATTCAGTGTGAATAACAAAGATTGATTAAAGATCTTATTGGCAACTGTTTGTATGTAACAGGCAAGGCTGTCTAGCATAACCTGATCGATTATCTGACGTGCTTTTAATGCCACAACTGTGAACTAATTAATTTGCTGGTATTAATGATGTATCAGTGGGCATGGCTGCAAGTTTGGCAATGCGTATGCACTTCTGAGCTTCAAAGTAGTTTTAGTATTTGCGTCTTGCTCTATTTGAAACAAGAATTTCTGTTCTTGTTTTCCCTTAGGCAATACTGACCTCTAGAGTTGTGAAGTTACGCAGTAGTAGCTCTGGCACAGAAATAAAGTCTGAATAAATGTTTTTTTGGTTTTGGGTTTTTTTGAGGGTTTTTTTGGTTGGTTTTTTTTTTTTTTTTATTTTGAGGTTGGTTTTTTGGTTTTTTTTTTTTCTCCACTGAATGCTCAATGTTTTGTGTGAAATATTTTACTGTCTTTAAATATGAACTTGATTGCCAGTTATTTAAGTATGTGGTGTATTCCAGTATGCTCTATGAATCTATGTTATGGAAGATATTTTTTTACACATCAGTATCTATCTGAAGGAATGTTTTGGGGTTTTTTTAGCACTGTAATTTTGAGAATTTATCTCCTTCAATAATAATAAAGCATGAAATATTCAGACATGGCATCAGATGAGATGCAGTGAATTCTGTCATTCTGTGTGACGAGTATTCATTTCTTAAGCTGGAAATGCCAATATGTTGTGAATAGGATTGTTCCTAATAGTACCACACAAATACAAAGCAATAAAGGGCAATCAGAATTGTTATTACACATAGCTCAGTCTGTTGCCATGAAATCTGGCCCTCTACTGAGATGAAATTTCTGGTTAGTCTGCTAAGTAAACATCAAATTAATGGTTAAGGGATGCCACCTACCAAGCTTGGCTTTGAACCTCATAATGGAACAAGTAGGAGGTTGTGTATTCTAAATCCAGTCCTCCAAAACACACCATCTAATGTTTTCCTTAGTATTACTATCCTCCTGAGCTATTTCCTTGCTTAGCATTACTACCCTTCTGAGCAAAATGCCTCAGTAACATTTTGCTATCTGCTTTGATGGATAGTGGGGCTTCTTGTTCTTGTAAAAGGGTTGTTTGTGGAAGTTCTGGATCTGTTCCAAACTCAGAGTCATCCTTTTAACTTTTGTGGCTTTCCAATTGCAAGTTCTCAATAGTACTACTTGGGATTTTTTGCCCTTTGCCCTTATTTTTTGGAAGTAACACACAAGAATAGTCTGGCACGGGATAATGCCATGTGCAGAAAGGTGTGTGTATGGGGCGGTTTTGCTTTCTCTTCTGTTTGTGTGCATATGTGGGCATGTAACCCTTCCTTCTGTCAGCCCTTTCTCTTGTACACTAGGGAGAGAAATTAAATCAGAGGCATCAATTCCATTTTCTCAGATAAGTATGCTTTTATCTTTACACTTAACAGAGATTGTCTTTTGTAAATCTTAACAGAATTTTTTTTTCTCTTGTAGCCTGGGCAATGGTGGATGGTGGGTCAAATATAAAAGCTCGTTCTTCCTACAATGAGAAAACTCCAAGGATTATTGTATCCCGCTCCCATGCAGGAAAAGTTGAGCAGGTTGCACGACAGACATTTGGAAATAAAACTGTGATAATCCCAGCTGGTGGAGCAGGTTTGGTTCCTTGAGCATCCTATCCATTTTACTGCTTCTGAATGATTTAGCAGGATAGCTGTTATTAGAAAAAAGGAAATAACTGTGGAATCTCCTCTTTTTCCTCTTACATTTTGTTCTTCACATCTCTATAAGCAAGCACTTGGCAGTAGGGACGCAGGTTATTTTCCTGCCTATAGAAGCTTACGTGCAAATTTGTTTTAGGCTTTAGACTGTTCACAAGTCAATATTAGTGTATCTAAGCCTGGACCAGCAGCCTTATTGAGGTCGTCTTACTGAACACACTGTGTGTTCACTGAAATCACCGATGCCTCTGTGGAGGAAAAAGGGTTGTCTAACCACATACAGAATCATCGAAGAGGATCTGATGATTGTTAGTTAAATAGTAGTATCAAACATCTTGGGATTTTATTTTATTTTTTTTTTTTAAGAAAGAGCCATTAAAGTTTGGTACTATTTCTTGCATTTACGTCAAAAGAGAAAATTAGTATCATTAAAGTCCATTTTTGTCTGCCTCATACTCAGTCCAAACAGGTTTAAGCATACTTTTTGTAACCCTACACAAGATACTTGTGCATGTTACTGACAGAATGCGAATATACGAGGCACTAGCGTGAAGCAGTAGCTGTTTTAAAGTCTCAGAAAAGCCATGCAAAATTCAAATTTTATGGAAATATATCTTCTGTGTCTTTAATATGGAAAGCTAGGGCTCCCCTACAGATTGTTAAGTAAAGAAGATCTTGCACAGGTTCTTGATGATTGATCTAAACGTGTTTTCTTGTGATAAAGTGAAAGCGTAACTAATTATAGCTGATCTACTCCAGGGCTTGACTCTGTATAAGAAGATAAAAAAGGAACAGTTTAATAAAACAAGGATATTGGTTAATAGTTGAAAAATTGAAAAAAATCCATAAAAGAATACTATTTTGACCAATGAGTGTGTACTGCGGAATGTATGATAAAAGAGAATACCCTGGTCTGAGTTGCTTTATTAAAGAGTGGTATATGCATCTTCCTTCTATTGTTGATAAAAAGCCAGGAAGGAAAAGATAGACTAGCATAATACAGAGGTTGAGAAATAAGTAAGTGAACATAAGAGCAAAACTGTATTTGAGTTTCTGGTGGTCTTTTAATGCATCTCTAGATAAGTCTATGTAGCATATTGGTAAAGGCTGTCTAAAAATAATGTGTCTCCAGTGCTCAAGATTTTAATTGGGATGGAGTGGAATTGCGGGTTGGGAGGGAGTGTTCCCTTTTCAAATTTTCTTGACAGGTCAAAGGGCAGATAAAGTACATTATATACATGATATAATGAATGACATCATTTTCCTAAATCTTGCATATGCGTATTATTAACACTTGCTAGTACATTTGTCCTTTGTGGAGAACAGGAAAACTTGGGTTAACTTTTTTTAACTTCTGCCCATTTCTTCTAGGTTATAAAGTGCTGGCCCTCCTTGATGTGGCCGAAAAGAATCAAGAAGAAGCTGATGTGTATATCCATGTCACCTACATTAAGAAGTGGGACATATGTGCTGGAAATGCAGTGTTGAGAGCATTGGGTGGCCATATGACTACCCTGTCTGGTGAAGAAATTAGTTACACTGGCTCAGATGGCAATGAGGGAGGACTTATAGCCAGTATCAACATGAACCATAAAGCACTAATTGAAAAACTTCCAGATCTGGAAAAAACATCACACAAATAAACATGACTGATGGAGAAGTACATGTCATGCTTTTGTAACTTCCAAATGCTCTGTCTGAAGAAGCAGGTGTGAAAACCTGCTGGGAAAGATGCACAGCAAAGCAGTTTGATGTGGGTTTGGGGACTATATCATGCATTGGGTTTCTTCAGTGGTGGTATTTAAAAAAGATAAAATAATAATCAGAAGTAGGAAGGGGACTGACTGCCTCACATCTCAGTTTCCATGTTTTATTTTTTTCAGACTGTTTTCATGCAGTTCTTACACTGAAGGTGCATTTACAGTATATATTGGTGAATGTAGGTGAACTAAAGAAAAATCCAAATTTATTCATAAGTAGTTCTCACAGGAATTTCTTGGAACCTTTTACATCTTGTTACTGTAGTTGTAGCAACTGCATAATGAATTAGGTAGGAAAAGGTTGATTTGTATAGGCATCTGATAACTCTGGACAATTTAGCAGGAAACATGATTCTGTGTTCTGTATCCCCTGAATGGAAAGCACAAGAAGGTTGACACATTTATATGCAGCAACAGTTTATATTTGACAGTGTGGCACTCCTTTTTAAGAGAGAGAAAAAAAAAAAAGACATGTTCTGTACTATTTTGACTTTTTTCCTGTAGATGTAAACTAGTTTAGTTCAGATGGGTTGTGAATATCAGTGGTTTATTAATCAGTGTATTTATTTCCATACACCATTTTTTTTAAAGAAGGCAGCATTTCCGTGTATAGTTTTTAACAGTTACTTCTGGTCCTTGATTTCTGCTTACAGTGTTGAAGATGCATGCTGGACTTTAATGTAGGACTTGTTCATCATTTGGTGTTTGTGCCTATAGAAGCTGCTTCTTCCTTCAGTACCTGAGGTTTTTTTTGTTTCTTTTGTTCCTCTGGACAGAGTCATATGGAACGAGTTTAACAGAAATAGTAAGTTGATTGGTTAGTTTTGTTTACAACATGACATAAAAACCAGCAATTTTTCTACAACCCTCAAAATAACTTTCTTTCTTTTTAGGTTAAGGTGCACTCTTTTCTGCAAAAAGCTCATGAGCCATCCCAAGCAGCTTGCAGTTACTTGGTTTGTGATACTTTATATAGAGAGAGACAATTTGAATGTGAATCTGTTCGAGCAAGTCTTTGAAGAGCATGTGCTTAAAGTACAGCAGGGGCTGCAAAACATTACCAAAAAATGTTCTTTGTCAATCCAGTATATACAGAACAGAACATGGGCCCTTTGATATCAAATGAGTTTGTTGCACCTCAAAAACACATGTACTTCTATCTGCAAAAATGTAGCCATCTGTATTGTTCTCTGCATCCTTTGAAGGGTTTCAGAAGGTTAAAAATTTACCTATTATTTGAATTACCAGTAGGTAAGCTTCCCATCTCTCTCTGAAAACTAAAATTCTTAGTAAATATAGATCCTTTCTGTTCAAAGTTTATTCAGTATAAGCTTAGGCTGTTTAAACCAAATTCTTACATTACTTTCATTTGAACTTCTTTTATCATACTGCTGTTCTGATCAAGAAGAGGTTTTTCTCCTTATATTGGTAGTGGAGCATGTTAGATGCATTTTTTAACTTCTAGCTAATATTCATATTTCCAAAAGACAGCCTCCTCGGATGTTGCATGACTGCAGATACAGACTTTTATTTTGTAAACTTACTGGCAAAGTAGACTGCAGCTTAGTCCTACTAGCTTTCTGGTACGGGTAGCTTTTTTAGAGAACTCTTTTTCCAAAATTGACACTATTGCTGCTGTTTGAAAATAGCTTTTACGCATGTAGATAATACACAAAGCAACTTCCAGTTTTTAAATTACTATATGCTGTGACAAATAAATGAACAAGCCCTTTTTAAAAAGGATCTGCTCTATTTTGAAGAGCTTGTTGAGCTTCCAAACCTCAGTGAAGAATAATAAATCCAGGCTTTCGTAATATTTTACAAGAACACTGCAGCTTTTTTTCCTTCAGGCTGATTTAAATGTCTTAAAGCCTAATAAAAATAATTAAAAAAAAAGGAGCAGCTCTTCTGTTTATTAAAGAACACTGATTAAAATTTAAACATGAGAAATAGCCATCGTTAGCCTAGTATTAAAACCTAATTGTGTCACAGAGGTTGAATGCACAATACTTAAATAGGCAGTTAAAGTCTGTGGCAGGTTGTGGTTTTAGGTTCAGGTTGCAATCGTGTTAACTTACCTTGTGAAAATGTGCTTTTATTTTGGGTACGATTCTATCACATCCTTGCATAAGCTGTGATCAGACTCAGCTTCTATATGAGAAATGAAAAATAAGATGTTGCATGTTGTATGAGGGTTTGCTTCAACCTCTTAGTTGAAAGTATAAACCAGTAAACAAGTATTTGCATGAATTATTTTTCCTTAGGAAGAGTAAGTCCAGGGAAGAGCTTCAGTCCTCCTTTCTTTCCTCCCATATGCTGGCTAAAATACCTGGTCTTCCATTGGGAAGATGTGTGCTTCGTTAGACCCATTTGTATCCTAAATTGCTTTGTTGCAATGGATCAGTGTTCAGTAACTTTCGTGGGGACCCTTACTGGCCCAATATTATTTCTTGTGAAATGAAAGAAAAGTGAGGGTGAGGTGCCCAGTTAATTACTTCTAGGACAGCTGAGGCCTAAGGTGGTGCTTGGGATTTCCCAGTCTATTTCAAAGAGGAGCTGCGTGGTGTGAGAATAGGTAAGAACCTGGTGAATATCGGTTTCTGATGTCATTTTACAATAAATGCAACTCTTGTGCAGACCAGCAGTTGTTCAAAAGTACTTAGTGCACATGTGCCAGTGCACTTCGATACTTGTTTGTGTAGTGTTAACACTCAGTATATCTTATTTCTTTAACTGTGTTTACACTCCATTCTAAAACATTTTGTTACTCTGGCTTCAGTATTTGTTTGGTCCTAGCTGCATGGATGTGACTTAAGCTTATGCCCGGAGTGGTAGGAAATCATACCATACCCATGTCTCACTGCTGGGCTAGAACACTGTATTTTCCATTTTAGCATTTTGCACATAAAACTGTAATACCATTTTTAGGGATGCTACTTAAAACAGTTGCATGGAGTAAGTGGGTCCTACAAAAGTATGTCTTTTCTACAAATTTCAGTTAAAAGAATTCATGGCATCATAGTAGCCCCAAGAGAAGTAAGAGAATGTATTGTTTCAGCATTGGTTTTCCAATGGTGGATTTTTTGAGTGGCTATTATGGTTAATGTAATTGCAGGTGAAATTATTCTAAAGCCTTATGTATTTTCTCTTTTTCATTCCGCTAAAAAGAGCAGATGGTAGGATATATCATACCTCGTACTGTACTAAGAGTCTTAACTTGAATGAATATTTTCTAAATAAATGGATACAGAAGTAAAAGGGTTGAATATTATACTTACCTGGTTTCAAGATTAGCCTTTTTGCCAGGCTTTTACAGGTGGATTTATATGAGAGCTGTTTGTTCTGATCTGCAGAGCACTTAATATTATGAAAATATTTATCAGAGATGGCTTAATCAGATGGTGAATTAACCATATAGGTGAAGCTGCAAAGTCATCTAGAGATGTTTCATACATTTGCTTTTACATCATGGTCCTTAGAGTGGATAGATTTCAGGTGTGAGAAGAGAGTTTTTTTTAATGGCCAGTGGTTGTAGATCAAGAGCATGGAAGGGAGTCAGCACTGTAGTTCATATCTGCTTTTTGTTCATAAGCAAATGTATCCCAAAATCTTTGTAGCATCCTGTTATCTGTTGGAGTTGTACAACTGCTGCACAATACTGTATACCGCCAGCTTAACAGTGCAAAGCAGGGAGTCTGCATCCCCAAAGAACAGTGCAATGAGAAGTGACTGAGTGTTGTGCTGGGCCTCTTCTGTGTTATGCCAGCAGAGGCTTCCTGTTTCATTGTATTGTGGATGTCATTCCAGTTGCAGTTTCTCTGATGGCAAAACTGCTTTTCTAAGTTATAGTCTCCCCAGTTGTGCCCAACCACTTTGTGGATCTGTTTTCTAAAGTAAACTAGAGAAGTGGAGAGGAAAGAAGCAGATGGCTGTGCTGGAAAAATTGTAACGGAGAACTTTATTTTTGTTTCTTGATTTTTAAATTACATTGATAGTTTCACTTCTTTTGTCCTTCAGGGGTTAGACAGCCATACAGGTAAGATTTAATGGACCACAGATAAAGGCTTGTGGGATTTTAAGCCCAGACAGGATGAGGGCAGGGGACGCTGCCTCTAACCAAGGAGTGCCTGAATGGGTGGTTTCCTGTCAGGGCACTCACATTGAGCCTTTTTTCAGTGTTTTGTTGTAGAGATTTAGGCCCTTTCCCACAATCCATTACAGATTAGGCTTTGCCAAAATAATGTTCATAGTCTGCCTTCTGACCTGCTGCCCTCAATGATAAAAAACTACATGATATCCACTTCACTGTAATGTAACTTGCTGAGACAAGACTGTGGTAACCAACTCTGAGGGCTCAAAAGGTTGCTTGACTTTTGAACCACACCTTCTGTATGGTAGCTAGTATGAAGTGCTGGCCAACTGCCAGTATCTTCTCACCCCAGATGCAGGTCATGCCTCTCAGGTTGTATCGAGAAGCTGCTGAACCCTTATACTTCATGGTTTTCAGATGCCATACCAGCAATTTCAGCCCTTCTGAGGGAGGTTCAGAAGTGCTCTATTATTTCTTCTGGAGCCAGTAATTAGCCATTTTCCCTTCTTTGCTGTTCCTCATCTCTGTTGTTTCACGATCCTTGCTTCTTTGTTAGTCCATGTGGACAAGAAAAATGTGAGATTGGAGGTAGATGCAGTCCCAGAGTGAAAGGACCATAGCAGTAAGCTACCCAGTTTATCCTGGAGCTGTTACAGTTTGGGACCAAGGCCTAAGGTGCTGATCCTACCAGAAGTGTGATAGATGCCAACAAAATAAAGGCAACTTGAAAAGAGGTTCATATGATTGGTCATACTGAACATGTAGAAAAGCTGAAAATGGGCTAAAGAGAACTTAAACTGTCTGAAAAAGTAAGAGAAGAAAACGGCTGCTCAGTGTAATCTTAAAAGCATTCAGTATTTCTGTTCCTCTGGGTGCAGAGCTTCGTTGCTTATGAATGAAGCTCCATTGGCCCTCTGTGAAAGGCCTGATTTTGTTGAAGTAAGTAGTAGCATTCCCACTGCATTCAATGTGAGCAGAAGCAAGCCAGATTAAACACAAACAGTAGATTAAGTTAAGCTCTGAAGAGCTCTGCTTCATGCCAACAGAGCAAACAACGTGGGTTGTGTTAAACTCGCCTCTGGTGGCTTCGGTCTATGTTACTGGAGAACTTGGAAACATCATACCAATGTCTCAAAGTTTGAAGTCTTCCAGGCTTTTTTATGGTTTACAGCTGAGAGAACCCACTTTCAGATAATACTGTTTTCAACCCGAGTTGTTCCTTACTCGTAATTCACAGTTCTTTTTTCTCCTCAAAGGACCAGCAACACTGGCTTTTCTTCTTCTTGTCCCACCAAATTGTATTAGCATTTTCCAATTGTGTGCCAAATTTAACTAACAATTCTATAAATAAACTCTCTGAAAATACTGGTCTGTGAGGCTGTTCTCCTATGTCTTGTCTGCCTGATGGGTATTTAGTGTTTCTTTGTGCACCAAAGACTTTTTTCTTTTACTGTTTCCTGTAACACATCTCAACAGCTGTGCTACATCCATTGTGTGTGCATGACTTTCTGTCTGAGGGTTTATTATTATTGACAGGTCCAGCCACGTTCATGATAAAAGTGAAGATCTTCACTGGTTTTGTTTTCATATGTGTGTTCTATTGTGAAAGTTGGTGGACTTGTGTGATGGAAAATGAGTGCTTAGAGATCCCCTATATAGTACTGTTCCTTGGATCTGAAGTTTTCCTTCTAGTACCATCTCCAGGACTCTTCCTTAATTGTTACTTCATTCTGCATGAGGGGCTTGCTTCACTGAGAATAGTAGTGCTACAGTAGTAACTCTACCATTGCTAGTTCTTTTTTCTAATAATTTGCCACTCTTCTTAAGTGAAACCTTGGAATAAGTTGACAAATGCTTTAATGTCCCACATCAATATGACATTTTGGGCTGGTTTTGAGTGCAGCTTCAAATATGGTTGTTGTAACCTCAATCAGCATAAGCAAGAGTAGATGTGCAACAGAACTGTGTGTCATCCTGGCAGTGCCAACCTTCATATGCTTTGCAGATTCCCATCTTTCCCCAGCTGTGAACCAAAATTCTCAGGTAGCCTCTCTGTCGCTATTCACAAAACCTATGCTTCAGCATGCCTAAAGTTGTGCTTTGGCACTAACACCGATTGAACATACTACGAAGTACCTTCAGGCTCCAGAACAGAGTGGCTGCATGTAGACTGCTCATTATGTGTCCTGGGATTGTGCAGACTACTGAACTGTGCCTCAGAAATTGTTTGAGATGGAGCTGGTTTGCTTAGACCAGAAACATGCTGGTGATTATGCTGTAGTACTGACTGGTGAGCTATGGATCCAGGATCACCCTGGACACTATATCTGGTTTATATAGGCATAGGCAATATAAGCCACACAGCCATACACGGATGATTTAAAACCCCTTGTTATTGTGTGTGATCTAACCAGATAATCAGTGTGGAGTATTTGGCAGTAACTGGGAGCAAGAAGTGTCTGTTACAATGCTCTGAAGAGCATTCTGGGGAAGAAACAACCCAGAGGGGCAGGGATTCTTCCTATTTTGCAGAGTGTGTGTGCGTGAAAATGGACGTTTGCATTTATTGGTGACATTGACATTTCCCCAACTGCCTTTAATGACTCTGTGTGGCAACCTCGACAGCCCAAGTGGCAGGCTTGTCTGAGGAAGGCATAGCATGTGTCTAGTTGTTGTTCCCTCAACAACATAAACTGAATTTGTGTCTCCCTTTTGTTTGTTGAATCAGCTCCTCACATACACCATTTGACACATTCTTCTTTTCTTTTTTCATCTTTCAGGTGATCATGTTGTCCATATGCTATTCATAAATGCAAGCTAAAATCATTAAAACCTCTGTCAGTTCAGTTCAAATCATGCATGTCGAAGAACCATTTGCATGTTTTTTCTGTGTACAATAGTAAGACTGTCCTGAGTAGACTTCTCGTCTGTTGGCACACAGGTTGCCTCATGGTCTTCAACTCCAAATGTCTGTTCACTTGTAGTGCTACAATAATTAAACTGTGTCTTTTGGAGTAACTGCACAGCACCGTTTTTAACTTGGTCTTTTTAACTCTGTTGCTTAAAGGCATTCTGCGAGTTTCTGCCGAAAGAGGACAATTTCGGATCCCCAAACTGTGTACTCCTACTGCAGAGGAGGAAAGTTTAACCTGGCACCACTAGTGGGTGCAGAAGTGGTGAAAGCGCTGTCAGGCAGCTGGGAAGGGGGGGCTGTGCAGTGCTTTGCAATTGGGTCAGATGAACTAGAGTGAGTGTCCATCAGCTCTGCTGTGGGCCCAGACTTAATGACCCTTTACTTGTCACACATCTTTAGTAAAATTACTCCAAATTACAGGACTTCTGCCAAATTAAGTGGTATGATTGAAAGGAAAAGCACAATAAACGTTGCGCTAATCTAGAGTAATTCTGTTAGGGCAATTGACTGACATGAAACTACACAGATTTGGCTTTTACATTTTAAAGCTAAACATTTTTCTTCCGAAGGGATATATTTACTGTACAGTTCAGAATGCATCGACTTTGCACTCCTGTCATCTGAGCTCCACCCAGGCTATGTGGGTCTGGTGCCTTTGTATTTGCAGGACTATAGGACTGGACTGACACAGGTCTGCTTGCTATTCTGGTAAGATCCTGATCTTCTTTATGAAATAGTTTTGTGCAGGTGTAATGTTTGCTTTTGGAACCTAAACTGCACTCCATCCTAATACGTTTAAACTGAGAAAATGCATATGCCACAATAACTTTCAGCACTGACACTTGGATCTCTAATACTGGAGGACTTGGAAGGAGGGGGGGTGGACCACAACAGAGGCCAGTAGAGGGCTATGTCTTTCATGGATGCCCTGCAGAGCTAGAAAGATTTTGAATTTGCATGCCCATTTAATCCTTTTGACTTTTCTCAGTTGTGTCACATGCTTTTACTCAGGAGGGCACCCACAACATTCTAGAGTCAGATCCAGAAGACTGTACTGAATTGCTATGGTGTAATTTGACAGCTACTTGCTATTTCTAATGCACATTTTCTCTTGTATTTTTAATTTGATTTAATATTGCAGTAAGAATGCACACTTTGTACAGTGCTTTTAAGCTACTGGTAATATACTTTCGTTAAGTAGCTCTTTTCAGGCTCCTTAAAACTTATCCCATGCATTCACAGACATCTGTAACTAGAGCTTGAAAGTCACAGTGTGAACTTACCATGAAGATGTGTAATGTGCATGCTCAATTCCCAGAAGTTTTGCTTCTGTAAGTCGTGAGAACAAGGTCAGTTGTGACAGCTGTACATCTAAGTTTTGTGTGCTTTTGAGTACATAACCTCTCCATCTGCCACTTTAATTAATTGCTCATGTCTGATACTGTTAGAAGAGTGACTCCTCCGCTTCCATCAGCTCAACAACAACTACATTTCAGTCTCATGGAAATAATATCTTTATTCTCACCTACCATAAGCATGACTTGATAACCCTCTATAAAGGCCCCTCCCCTTTTTTCTTAAAATCTAGGTGTTCCCCAACAGACAATTTTTATCAGTTTAACAAATGAAAAAGCTGAAGGTGTTTTTGGTGTGTCTGTCACTGGCATTTTGTGCTTTGTGTTCATTTCTCACGTGGAGGAAAAGAAAAAAAGTAATTTTCTTTTTCAGCCTTTTCCAGAAAGCTTGTGGTGCTTTTCTCCACAGCTGTCTTCCAGTACAGTATTAACAGCATAAAAATGTAGTATTACTGCTTTCTTTGCATTGCCTTTTATTCACACCATATGGACTTCTAGGGCTGTCATATTCCTGCCTGTGGAAAAGGTCCACGTCCCCCGTGCTTCAGGTGCACAGACAAAGCAATGTGTGCTGCTCTCCACCTCTGCAGGCTTTCAGTCAAGACTCTCACTGAGGCAAGATAAAAGAGGGGAGTTTTGAAGAACATCCATTTGCTACAACACAAACTTTACTCTCCAACTGCAGAGATTGCACTCCCATGATGAAAGCTAACATAAACGGGTCCTTGCCTGCCAGAGGTATGGTACAGATACCAGAAGGTCTAACAACAACCATCAGATAAAAGAGCTGGGAGAAAATAGGCATCCTAATTTTAAAGAGAGAGCTGGCAGTAAAGGAAACAGATTGGAACTTTCATGGGTTTACATCTGTCTCCTAATACGATGCTAATTTCGGAGTTGTCAGTTGTGTGTGCAAGTAACTCCTTCTGTTAATTATATATAGCTGCATATATAAGAACAATACTTAAAAATAATATGAAAACTAAGTTCCTTAGCTATTTTGGGAGATGAAAGGGAATTAAAAAAAGAAAGCCAATATTAAAGAAAATAATAAAAAAAAAAGAAAAAGCATTTTCTTTTTGGTTGGAAGCCTTTGAAATCACTGCATCGTTCTTGGTCCATGTTCATCACAGGCATTTTCTGCAGTGCTGACTGAAATAGGGCTAATCTGAGCTTTTCTGTGTGTCTGTCTTCTAACTGCAGGGGTGCACTGTGGGTGGCAGTTCATCATTCTGTGGGCTAATTGGAGTCAGCAGAGAAAAATCTTACTGAGAGTAGCACTCTCTGGATTTCTGTTTCCGTGTCTGACACTTTTACCTGCAGAAACTGCATTAGGGCAAATAAAGATCTACAGCAATTTTCTCCCCAGTGAGAAGCCTGCTGAGATGATGCCTGGTGCTGCACCATTTCTGTTGGAAAGAAAGGAGCAGTTTTCCTCAGTCCCCATCTGCTGAGTCACTTGAAAAGGAAAATAAGAACCATTTCTACCCATTCTTGAAGCTCCACAGCTGAGACTCAGCCTTCTTATTAAAATTGCAGCTGAGGAGGGAAAAGTACATGAAAAATCCAGTTTTCAATCTGCTACCACACCAAGTCCTTCTCTGCACAGCTGCTTTCAATTCCTTTATCCCTAGCCTGTATCAGTATAGGGGGGTTGCCCAAACCCAGGTGCAGGACTCTGCCCTTGGCCTTGTTGAACCTCATGAGGTTCACATGGACCCACTTCTCAAACTTCTCCAGATCCCTCAGGTGTGTCAACCACACGGCTCAGCTTGGTGTCATCTGCAAGCTTGGTGAGGGTGCACTCAATCCCACTATGTAACTGATGAAGATATTAAACTGTACTGGTCCCTGTTTGGACCCCCTGAAGGGCACCACTCATCACTGACCTACCTCTTATTGAGCCATTTATGACTATCCTCTGAATGTAACCATCCAACCAATTCCTCATTTACCAAACAGTCCATCCATGAAATCAATCTGTTTTCAATGTAAAGGATATTTTTGGAGACCGTATCAAATGCATTGCGTAAGTGCAGGTAGGTAACATCCGTAGCCCCTTTTTTATCCACTGATGTAGTCACTCTATCATAGATGACCCGGGTCAAATATTTAGACTGCAAATCTCTTATCATGATGATGACACATTGACAGCCAAGAAGAAAACGTCTATCAGCTGTATTTCATAAAATTTGCTTTTAAGCTAAAGCGTAAAAATTGCATAGCCAAGCTACTTAGGTTTTGGTTCGGTTTGGGAATTTTTAACTTGAACTGACATCCATTAACACAGAAATTTCAAATGCAAAGTTCATTCTTATATGCTTCAATATTTCAGTATCATGTTGTAAATATATAATAGACAAAGCAAAGGGAGTTTGCTTGAAATGATAATTAACAATTAATGTTTCGGAGGTGTTTTCAGTGTTGGAGGGCGTATTTGTGAGCCCTGCCCTAGTTTGTGATTGACCCTAGAAAAAAATGGGACAAATAATATAAAATAAAGATTTCCAGGATCAGCAGTGCAGTCTTTGCAGCAACTCCAGAAATGTTTTTCTCTTCATGGAAAGCATATTTCACTATATTAAATATTAAGATTCTTGACAATAACAGACTATTTCCATGTCTTCCCTTTTTCAGTAGCAAAGGGGCCGGGACTTTACTGTTTCAAAGGCAAAGATCTGAACAATATTACAAATACCATATTTTGTGCCTTTTCTTAATGTCTCTGCCTTCAAGATGTGTGGAATAAAAATGGCAAAGGACTACCTGAGGTCAATGCAATTGTCTGCTTCTTGGTTTAAGTGGCAGTAATCCTTTAAATGGCTGCCTTGCCAATAAATAATTAAAAATTCAGAGAATCAGCATCTTGGTGTTGGACAATCTTCTGCCCAGACAATAAGGACAGAGAGACTTGAGCTTCTATGTCACCATTATGGTGCACTTAATTCAGGAGTAGACGGAGCATCTGAGGCACTTGAGATGATGGATTATGTCCATTTCCTACTACCTCAGTATAAATATTTTCCCTAAAAGAGCCCCCAAAACTTAAGCACTAGCCAAAGTCCATAACTATATTGTATTAGGTAGAAATTTAGGTCATACTCCTTGTAAGGACATAAATTGAGCTCAGACTCTATTTCCTCCTTGTTCCCTTAAGCGGAAAACCCTGCTGTTTATGTAGTTTTGTCTCAGGATTTTTTCATGTCTTGGAGACTCCCCAGAGTATTTTATGATGGGGTCTGATATAAATCTAGACTGTGACATTCAGCTGATTGCTATAGTGGAAGGCTTTGTGAGTCTTTACTGAGAGCTGCAGATGCTTCAGCCCTTTGAAAACCCTGCCAGAGTGAATGCCCACAGGAATCTCTCAAAAGACAATTCAGGATGGGAAGTTAAAGGAATACTAAATCATATAGTTCCAGATTTTGTCTGAGAGGTATGACTGTGGTTTTGGTAAGAGTGACTTTTCAGTTTCCCTTCTTTGTGTGGATAGTAGAGTGGGTATATTTCTGAGCATTTTTATCAATAAAGCTGTCAGAGACAATGCTGCTTTTTTATTTTCTCTTAGAGTCCTTGGAGATTGCAAATACTTTGCACATAAAAAGAGAACAAGTCCATGGAATAATTTCTATGATGGTAAAAGTAAATTTGAACGCAAAATCGGTTTTCAATTTCTGTCTAGTTGCGAGGCATTAAATCATAGAATCATAGAATAGTTAGGGTTGGAAAGGACCTTGAGATCATCTAGTTCCAGCCCCCCTGCCATGGGCAGGGACACCTCCACTAAACCATGTCACCCAAGGCTCTGTCTGAGGTAAAAATCAAAACCTTTCCAAATTACCACTTCCTCTCTTTTATTCTAAGTTCATGATCCATGCCTGCACCCGAGCAAGCAGAAAGTTTTGCTGGGAGAGGATTAACTGGGAAAGCACTGGGCTGATGGTAGGTGAACTTGAGCAGTCTCAGCTCCTTACCTCTGTGCTATAGAGAGTAGAAGCAGAGGCAGGAGTGCATTCATCTGGAAGTACAGCATGTCCTTTACTTTGTACTGAAAGGACTAAATTGCAGGGAATTAGCAGCTCTTCCTCTTTGAGGGCATATGCTTGGAGTCTGGGACTGGCATAGTTTGTGTGCTCAGAGAGAAAATGGTTCTCCCCTGCCTGCAGTTTGATGTAGAAAATTTTGAATTAAATTTAGAAAATTCCTTTTAGAGCACAGTGTAATTGCAACTTTAAAAATGGACATGAATTTATACCTATGTCAATCTTGCTAAGCTCATTGCTGCATCCTGGCAATGAGGTTAAGCTTTACCTACATTTTTACTGTTGCAGTTTACTCTTTTTGAGAGTGCTAACGCATCGCGCTGTCTCAGTTAAGTGCTAAAGAGAAGTGCCACAAAAATGATGTTCCAGTCCTTTTTTTTTTCTTGTGAGGTGAAGGAATGACCCTTTTAATAGGAAAGCAAGCTAGGAGTGGACACCATAATAAGAGGCAGTAGCAGTGTCTCATTGCAAAAAAAAGGCAAAGCACATGCCCAGCGTATCATGGCCAGTAGATCAAGGGAAATCATTACTGTCCTTGGGGACAGTGAGACCATACCCAAACACTTTGCCTGGGATAGGCCCCCACATTCCTGCAAGAGTGCTGTGAAGACACTGGACAGTCTCCAGCAGGAGATTGCTAAGAAGGTCAGGGTCCTGAAGTACAAAATGTACCAGGGGATTTTGAGGAGCAGGGTGGGCTCATTTAGCATGGAGAAGGGAAGGCTGAAAGGCAATTTAACAGCAGCTTGAGGCATGGCTACAAAGATATCAGGGTTACACTCTTGGCAATGGCAGATGGTGCAACAAAGGGCGTTCGCAAAAACTTCTTTGCTATGAGGTTAGTATGTGTTGGGAGAGGTTGTGGAGTCTCTAGACTTGAACGGTTTCAAGATCTGTCTAGACAAGGACACGAGCAACAACTAGAGCTGGTGGCAGTTGTGATTGAGCAACCCCCATGGATGTTGGACTAGTGAGCTTTAGCAATCCCTTCCTCCCAAAATTTCATAAACATGTGAGATTAAGCTTAAAAAGTTCCTTTTTGTGTTATGCAGAACATATGTCCCCAGCAGAATAGCTCCATTTCAGGCACAGGCTTACAAAGGAAAATGTGGTTTATCCCTGCAGTTAAGAGGCTAATTTTCATTGAGGTATTTGCTTTGTTTATTCTTTCTCTGTTTCTATGAGGCAGGTGTAACAGAGAAAACCTTCAGGAAAATGCCCTCAGAAATACTCTAAAAAGCCCCAAAGGCTTCAGGTCGACTCCTACCTATGCTTAGAAGAAAGGATGGCTTCAGACCTCTCCTTTTCCTTTCACTTGCTACATCTCCTTCCCTCTACCCCTTATCCTCGCCTTGGCATTAGGCACTCTGCTGCAGCAGACCAAACCAATCTGCTGCTGCTGCCCTGCTCTTCTTGCTCCCTGGAGCACTCACCCGACCCTGTGCAGAGCTGTTTAAGCTCTCTAAGGCAACACAACAACTCACCTGACAAAGAATAAGGAAATGTTTCAGGTCAGGGCTGGGCAGCCACTTGGAAAGAGGACGCAGGAGGCAGCTGCTGAATTGCTCTTGCTTGCCACAAAATTGCCTGTGTGACTGTGACCTGCTGTTGCTTTGTGCCCATGGCTCCTGAAATGCAGTTGTACCATCATATCCTCTTTCTATTTCCAGCAGAGTGAAGAAGAAATCTATAGCTCTTCTGGCATCTATGTTATGTCAGTCTTAGAAATTGTTTCACCTTCATATTACTAGATAGAAGAGTTCAATATACTAACAATTAGGAAACAACCGTAGATCATCTTTATAGCTTCATAACTAGACTCATAAAAAGATTTATGGAAGATGCTTGTGTGAGGAGGCTTTTGCAACCCTCACACAGTGCTGCTCTTGAAAAATCCCAGGCTGACTATATGTCCCTTGAAGATGTTGTTCTGTTGTTTCCAGTCTTGGATGTTGATCTGGCAACATCGGTGTCAAAAGGCTCAGAGAAAGGAGCTTGGACTGCCTGTCTCTCAGCTTCAGCTGTAACATTGGTATGAACCTGGGTACTGCTGAAATGTTGCGTTCTGACTTTCATAGAGAAACCAAAACATGAATGCAATGGGTTGCAATCCTAGGGATTCAAATTCCTGCTCTACTTTGTGACTGTGAGCAAGTTTGCTACCTAGTACAAATAGTAGTTTCCCATTCATCTCTCCCAACTCCACCACAGTCAGGGTGCCCACATTTTGTCAGAAAGGACACCTCAGCTGTTGCAGTGGCAATGCAGACCTCTGACAGGCCCCTTCTGGGTTACCAGGAAATTGTTCCATCTGTTCAGGATTCACATTCTTCTCCATCCACCACAGATCTCTGCCCAAATTGGGACTTAAGCAAGAAAGGAAAATTGTGAGCAACAGCAGCTGAAACAGCACATCTTGTATTGTAAATACTGTGTCTAGTGCAGCTAAGACAAAAAAAGAAAAGTGAAAATGGGAGATGTACAAGAGTAAGACATTAAGAAATTGTCTATTGAGAGACAAAACCACTATCAATATAAAATCACTCTAAATCACTGTAATAAAGGCAATAAAATTTCAGAGATTCACAGGTCAATAGTTTTTAAATTGATACAGCTCCATTTTTAATTGACTTCAGTGACTTAAGACACCAATATATTATGTTTCCAGAGATACAGGAATAGTTAATGTTTAGATTATGGTCATATGCATTGTCTGGAGACCTAAAATACTTTCAGATTAATACGGGAAATTTAATTTAATAAATTTTAGAGAATCTGTCCCCCCAAAAGAATTGCAGTCAGAGTCAGAAAAAAAGCAATGAGATTAAAATACCATTTTATACATATAAAATAAATAAATAGAGGTTATACAAATGCCTCATTGAATTGCCTAAATTTAACACTGTCTTCTAACAGCAACAGAAAATAAGCAGAGAGTGGTTTCCAATGTATGTGTTTGGAGTTGTGTTTTATTCTGCCTTCTCTTTGTGGGTTGTTGGGGTTCTCCCTGTACAGAAGAGTTAGTTGTTTGAATGATTTAACTGTGGCTCTCTGCTACTGCAATACATCGACTTGGAATCTTGGGATCTGGTTTCCTTTTATGAGAAGAAATTGCACATCTGGATGGACATCCCATTAAACACGTAAGTGCAGATCCTAGAAGAGGCTCTGTGGGACAGCCTCCCTCTGTTTTCAACTTAAAGCAGGATGTCATAGGGATGTACTTGATTGCGCTCTGCAGCAGTGGCACACATGTACGGCATTGCCCAATTCAACAAGCCCCACAGTGACAGTGATGCCCCTTTTAGGTCCACATGCGCCTTGGGTGCTGAAGACCTTTACGTGCAGTGCAAACCCTCCTCTCCACCGTTCTTCCTCTTCCACATTGCTGCAAACCTGAAGTCTGGTAGTATAGTAATAGGAAGATTTTAAAAACCTGCCTTGAAGTGCAATGTATGGTGACAGAAATAGTTTTGAGACGGGTGGAAGGTGGAAATAAAAATGAATGACTAGTGAAATGATGAATGCCATTGAAACTGTTCTTGATAACCATCCCTAATTTCTTTTCCTCATTAAAATTCTTTAATAAATGGAAGCACAAACCTCCTCCGTTCCTTGCTATATTGCTGCGTGACTGGTGAGCTATCAAACTCTGCCACAGAGGGGAAGTAGAGTATCATTGTAAATTCGTGGCGGTGCAAGCAACAGCTCCTACTTTCTGATGGAATTAAAGCCTTGTCAGTAAAAACTGAAATCCTGAACCTTTTCCAGCACCAACCTTTTCATTTTTGTATTTAAAGAATGAAAATAAAATGTTTGCTTTTCTGTATTTCAAACCTTAAATTCTGCAGTGTTGCTCTTTCCTTACTATTTGTTATGAATGAGGATAAACTACATGGAAAAGTAGTTTCCAGGTAGAAAAGAACCAAGCTCACAGCTTGATTCTGCTTTTGCATTGTAATGTACTGCTTGGCTTCAGAAAAACTTCCCTAACCTTCTGCTGGCATGTCAGGATTATGACTTAAAAAGAAGAATGTTATTTTAGAAGGTACTAATTAACTGTCAAGCAGGTGACTTTTCACTGAAATGTCTTGCGAGGAACGCAGAAGTTTAAAGTCAGTGGAACAGAAGCATCATTAATACCTAAGGAGCATTTATTTCTATAGTCATTCACACGAACAGGCTCGTGAATGTGACTGCGGTCTTGCATGATGGTTTTCATAGTCAGACCTTTGGGTGAGTATTTTCTGGTACAGTCACCTACGGAGGTGAACATGATCCAGACCAAACTGTCTCCATGCAGAACTTCTTTTAAAGAAATCATGGAATTATAAAAAGGTTTGGGTTGGAAAATCATCTAGTTCCAGCCCCCGTGCCATGGGCAGGGATCTTTGAGGTATTGGGCAACCTGAAAGTTCTTGTGGCTTAGGCATAAGAGGATGTAACAGTATTGGGTACTAGATATGTGCAAGCTTGTTGCTTTTGCTTTCTCGTGTTTGCTTGTGCACGCTTCAGGGAGATCGGCAATCATTGTGGATGTTAATGGTCTGGAGGGCTGAAAAGTGCTTGCGTGGAGCTGTTTCTCCTTTTTTTGAAGAAGAAGAGACTATAAATGCATCCATGGTGAGAGGGGTGAATAGTGAAGATAAAAATTGTGCTAGTTGTTTCAAGCAGTCTCTGCTACAAAGAAGCTTAATTTGGAAATTAGGTCCTACTAACGCCATCACATTTGCTGATGCCATCAGATTAATATTCTTTTAGAATTACAAGTATATCGACACGGAAGCTAACAATAGACCCATTGCCTCTGTAGAGACTGTTATGTGCTCTCAGAAAAACATAACAAAATCAGTGCTGCAGCCCAAATTAAATCTCATGTGCAAAACTGTCCCCACTGAAGGGAGTGGGAGGGATTGTTTTTTGCACAGATGTTAACATGGCAGGACACTGTCCTCTGATTCAGGCGTGCTGCTTAGGGGTTTGCTAACAGGCAGCAAAAGCTGTCTTTGAAACTTCTGGTTTATAATTTGCTGTTTGGTGAGGGCTAATGCGAAAAGACCAAATGGTGATCTGGGTAAGGCTTTAATTACTTTGTTGCTTCTTCCTGGCTCACAACAAATTATGGAGGGGTTTGAGAGCCCAAGGAGGTAGAAATTAACCCTAAAAGAAAGAAGGAAAGACAGAAATTAGAACACAGCATCTGCAGTAGTGAGCCAGAAAAGCAGATGGACTGTATTCCAGCCTGTGAGCCTCCCATGGCTGAACCATCCATCTTCCTGGCTTGAGCTGGGCTCTCCTCCCAGCCAGGATACAGGACAGGGTCTGGTGGTACATCTGAGCACCTGGTTGGGATGGAGGTCTTCCATCTCAGATGCAAGAAGCAGGATCTGTTCCTGTAATCTCCATAGTAGTTTAAGAGTGATTTGTCACTAGCATTCAGTGAAAACCCGTGGACATCTTAGTTGCTTACCTATAAGCCTCAGGGATATTTGAGTTAACCTTTTTTGCTCCCATTAACTGTTTCTTTCCATGGCTGTAACACATACATTTAGCCCATGTTCATGCATCTCTCAAGGATATTTCCCAGGATGGTATGTAGCTCTTTGGCAGGCCACACTATAGCACTGATGGTGCAACTGTTCATCCATGGCAATGCAAAGCTCATCAAAAATTAACTTTTCTGCAGGGCAGGGTGCTTGGCACCACTGTCCCTTGTATGTGAAGAGCAATGGGGCGTGTGCCACTTGCATCACTAGTGCACATATCTATACCTGCACCCTGGCAAGCCTAACCTGCCTCTGCCAGCTCCCCAGTTAACTTCCAGGAATTTCTGGGAGTCCATTTAATTCCCCATGTAAGCTTGTAAATAGCCAGACTGAACTGTTCTTACAGCTTGCCTGCTGCTGTCAGCAGCATTTTGCCCATTTCTCCATATTTGAGGAAAAAAAGTCAGCAAAACAAGGACTGCCTGCTAGAAAAGGGAAAACTCATCATCTGTATTCTTCAGAGAAGAATCACAGGAATATTTGTGCCAGGAGATGTGCCCTATTCAGCCAGAGAAACTTATGTTCAGCTTATTAACTTTCCTGGAGGAGACGGATTAAGACAAGGTATCTGCATCCCAAAGCTTATTTTTCTCTGCTAGAGTACAGAATAGAACTCCTGATAATACAGGTATTTACTACCAGAAATGGCCCCAGGAGCACACATGTAGTTTTAATACCAGAAGTGCTAAATCCTGTCATAATGACTGTGACTGAAAGACAACCAGAGGCTTCTGTAGTGATCAACACCCACTTTCTTCCTTATTAAAAAGCCTAATTGTAGTAGTATCCCAGATGCATGGTCCACCTAGAAGCCCACCTGTGACTATTAGTTCCCTGCTTGGGTACCAGGCTGAAATGACAGGGGAGATATTATAAGGTTCCTCTCATTCTCCATGACTTCTTTTTTATTGTTTGACATAGCCTGCAGAAAACCTGGAACTTACTTTATAATTGCTCAGCCAGAGGCCAGTCCTCTATTAGAAGAAAGTCCTGTCTCATTGACGTCCTGCAACTTGTCCTTGCTCTTTCATTATAATTTCATTCAGCATGTGCCCACTTTGTGCATGTGAGGATGGACAGCTTCCTGGTACAAGCAGGAGTAGTAGCCACCTTTTAACTTTCATTCCTTTTCTGTCACAGTTTTCAAATTACCAGGATTGCTCCCTTTGGATGCCTTTACCTTCTCCTCACTTTCTGTGGAGTCAGAAATACATCAGTTGGTTTGGAATTAACATTTTGGGTTTGTGATGTCGTCCTCTTCATTGCTGCTTGACCAAATGCTCATCTTTTTCTTCAATTAGGAAAGATTGCTCTGCTGATGCAATTGTCCACTCAGCTAGAGTGAGGCAAATCTCTCATCACTTGATTGCTTCCTGCAAGTTCGTACAGAGTTTGAAAAATGATTACAAAATCCCACAAACCTTCAGAAAGGAAACTTGGTTTTGATTTTTACCCAGAAAACAATCACAGTGAAGATAATTTTAATAGAAGGGTTCAGTCACAATGTGGTACAGTTTTTGTTTGGTTTGTGGGGTTTTTCTGGGGGGACTGATGGTGGTTGTTTTAAAAAGAGACCTTTTATCCAAGGGTACCAAATGCTTTAGTTTCACTACTTTAGTCAGATTGCTTTAACTTTTCTTAATGCCTCCCTCTAGGCAAACTGTTAGCAGAACATTTGTGTAAAAGTAGAATATAAAATCAACTCTTTGTACAGTCTTGGGAATCTCATGCACTTCCTAAAGTAAAATTGCTACAAAGACACAAATAGTAAATAACTGTGATTCCAACAAAGAGCATGTATCAGTATTTATTATTCCAAGCAAATGTTAAAATACAGATGATAGTATTTTTTTTGACTCTTCTTGGCTTCCTTATGATTCCAATTAAAAGTAGGGAAAACTTTGTATAACCGTGTGTCAGTTATTTAGTTTCTGTTTCTCTTCCTTGTCACCCACTTTTAGCAGAACAGATGACAGAACATCCAGATCTTGGGTGGATCTTGGGTGCTCCTAGTCAGGGGTGACAAGACAGGGGTACAAAAAGGCAATGCGGAAATGCCATGCCATGTAAGACTGTGGGATCCCAGCTGGAAAACAAAATCCTTGACATCTAATCTACCTGCCATAAACAATGTGATTATCCCTGTTCAAGTTATCATTGTTAAAAGGCAAAAGAATGGCTCTGAGGCTGGAAAAAGCAATGATGTTTTATATGTATTTGTTTACTGCATATAAGTATTACTAATTAATATTAGTGGCTGTTTGTTTCAGTATTACCTGTCACCTTTTTTTCCCAAAGGCTGGATTAATGCAGTGATTTCAAGCAGACAAATTTGTGTGTATGTTTAGTCAAGATATCAAAATATTTGGAAGCTTGCAGGTATGCTCCAGTGATGATACAAATCTGTACCTGCTCATGTTACATCCCATAGCCTTTCAGCTCTTGAGCACTTCAGCACTTACTTTTCATTTATGAAACGATTTCAGAAGGCAGAGCAATAATTAGTAGTTTCTGTTCCTTTGGTAGCACAGATTTCAGTTCAATGTTAAGCAAAACCTGTCTAGCAATGGCACTATTTCCTGGAAGGCTCAGCATGCTGTCTATCTGTGACAATAACCCTTTTCTTTTTTCCACATTTACAGAGGAAAACCCTTGTACTCAGAAAGGGAAAACAGCGTAGTGAATCGTCCAGTCTAGGATATGTAACTAGAGCACTCCTGAGAACTATTAACTTCCCTTAATATGCTGTTAGCTCCCCATAGCCTGTTTCTTAAGCAGTATTATAAGCAACCACTGGGTTTAACAAAACACGCTTTTATCTGCCCACTGTGCCAGATATTCTATTTCACAAACAACATTTCAGTGGTAAAGATAGTTTCTCTGCCCCTTGGAGTCACCGTGAAGAAGAGCACTGGGAGAAGAAAAAGGGCATGTTCAGTAAAATACTACATGTTTTTGTTTCTTGTGAAAACAGTACAAAATTATCTGTCATTTTCATTGCTGCTATAAATTTTCAGTGAGAACCGTGCTGTTTATTTTTCAGACCTTGGCAGTCACGTTTTCCTTGGTTGTGAGGATCAGCATCAGCTCAAAGTCCATGGGTAAAAAAGCTTTTACCAGAGCAGCCCCAGAGTTGTGCAGGAGCCCCCTGTTCCCTACAATTCAGCTTCTCTTTCCTCTATTCTGCCCTTGTTTTAATGAAAATTTTCTATTCCGAGGTATTGCAATATTTTTTTCTCATCTTTCTGTATTTGGGGCTATTTTTAAGTATGGGGTTTTCTGTGCAGCATTCAGTATTACTGGAGAAAAGTGATCTTTTATGCTCTTGGAAAAAAGTAACTTAGGAACTGGAAAGTAATTAGTGGAAGTCAAGGATAGATACACACCAGTGAAGTTTCTCTAATAAGGCTGGTAAGCAGTACAAAAGATCAAATGGATCAAATGGATTAATTCAGTAAAGAACAGGTCGAGAAAATCACTGCCGATGTAATGCCCCTCATACTGGTGATCAGCATAAAGAGCTGAAGGAAGGGCTTTGCACTGAGTGCTCACCCCAAGCTGCCCGGCAACACTACCCTATACGATAAAGAAGGAACTATTCACCTACTTTATATGTAAATAGATGCTGCTTCAGGGCTGGACAAAGTTCTGCTCCTTCCACGCTCCAGCCTTAGTGTCCATAAGCAGATCCCAGCTTTCCTGGGGAGACCACTGCTGTATAAATTACAACAGGACCTGAACGCTTGTGAGGATGGGCGCAAGGAGGAATGTCTAATGCCATGTGTTGGAACATGCACCTAAGGATGAAATAATACCCCTCTTCCTCTGTCTCAGGCTGATAAAGGCTAGCAGAATAACCTCTGGCAACCTTCAGGCCCCAGAAATAAAGAATCAGTTCAGTAAGTTTAAAACAAATACCAAGAGCACTCATGAAAAATCACCCCTGTAGCCTTTACCAGATCAGATGCAATTAAAGTGCACAGTCCAAAATGAATCCCAACATGCAGTCAAACCAACATCGAGTCACTTAGAAATCGAATTAAAGACAATGTGCGTGAGTCAGAACATTATTATAATTAATATTGGTATTTTATTATTATTTTTCTCCCTTAGGCAACAACAAGATTTGAGAAGTATTTCAAACAGACATGTGAAATCCTGCTCTTTAAACATTCACCAGTATAGTCATTTGGCTGGAAGCATCAAGGCCAAAAAAGTTACCATGGGAACAGTATGTGATACTGTCATGCCTTTAAACTCTCTAATCCCAGGTATGGAGGACTGAACCAGAGTTCTGAACTCTAGCAATTATAGATTTACTAATGGTTTTCAGTCCGGAAGGGAACATAGTCAATGGGAGAAAAAGGTGATTCAGCTATATTAGTAATATAAGTTCTACCTTGGAGCATCATTAAGATCACCACCCTCTTCTACCAAAAATAGCCAAGTAGTCACATTACTGAAATTAGGAATCCATTTGGAAATAAAAAAGTATAATTAATCCCCTAGAATAAACCTGGTTTTTGTTCCCAACCTGAGCCATTGCAATTACCCTTGATCTTGATTAATTACTGATTAATTATTCTCAATGAACATTAAAAAAGTACATTTGCATCCCCTCAGTTCTTTAGTTTTACTTAGATCTGGAGCTTGAAAGAAAGTTTCTGTTTAAGTCCACAGTACTTTGAATATTACAGGGACTATATCCAATGCAATAAATGCTCCTGGCGTAATTCTCCTACTTAGCAAGCCTTTGTGAAACCAGAAAGCAGGAGAAAATCAGTTTGAAGCTAAAAGCTTCAGTATCAGACTCTATATCGGATACAAGAGGCATTGTATTTTTTGTTTTAATAGCTGTAAGGAGATTTTAAGGGTTATTAAAACTCAGTCACTGATATTTTCTATAGAAATCTTGAAAGAAAATGTAACAAATGGATAAGGACACGATTTTATCCTTAATTTATAAATGTCTTGACTATAATACACATGCAGTTTATTTTAAATTACTCTGGCAAAGTAAAACTGCAGTAGGAGGAAGGAAGCCATTGCAGTGTCTTGCAGAAACTCTGGTAAAAGGCCGCGTCACTAAATAACACAATTAAAAAATCTTGTGTCAATTGCAAATGAGCATTTGGAAACCTCGCTCTCTTTCAATCTCAGCAGCTCTTGCAAACCATGTTCTGTGCTCTCTGGTTAATTTTGGAAAGTCCGAGTTGCTTATTATTTTCTTTCCTCTGAAAGGTAGCCAAATATGTATCCTCTGAGCAGGAAGGAGCTAATCATGCTGAGTTAGTCAGCCCTGGATGAAAGAACAGCTCACAGGTGTGGACAGATGTATGTTTCAGAACAGTGAAAACAACAAAAAAGAGAGTTTTCCACTGGATCTCAGTCTCTTTTGTTATTGTTCTTTCTACACCTCTAGTCAATTATTAGGTCAATATTTTTTTGTGATTTAAATGCTGCAGAAAATATCTAATCTTTCTGCTATCTTAGGCTTTTGCACCGACTCTCCTGTGGAACTGATATAATTTTGTACCCAATTATTTCCAGCCAGTTTGCAGGAAAGTACACTGGCAGGAAATAAGTATTAAGAAATGCCAGGAAAAAAATTACTAGGGCCCAGACACAAAAGGTGTTGTGGAGCATGGAGACCACAGAAAACGCGGTTTGAGTACAAAAGGTGACATGAACAAAGTAGACGAAAGCAGGCCAATTTCAGCTAAAGAAATACAGAACAATTAATGACTCAAGCTCAATCAGGTCTAGTAGTGACTTTAGAAATAATCAGATCTGAATGAATTCTTGACTCAGAGATGATCCAAAGAATTGCTTAGATGTGAAGGTTAAGAGCAGGCCAAAGCTATTTCTCCTGCATTACCTTTAGCTGCATTACAATCCTGCTTCAGCAATCTGCCCTGCTTTCCTGGGTGAAATGTTCAGCTTGTTAGAGGATTGATGTGCCTGGGGGGATGGGCACCTGCTAGGAAGCAATAACTTTATGCAAAGAATCCCAGCTACTGTCAGAGCTTAAGAACTGGTATCAACAAGGCCAGTATGTGTCTATCTATATGTATGTGTACATCATATTTGTATACATATACACACATACACTGATATAATCCTGAACATGAACATACACAAGTTGGGAACCTAAATGTATGACCTACTTTTGGATCCATACTTATGGATCTCTCTAATAGAAATATGTGTGTCTATGCCTTATGGCAGATATGCAGTGGGTCCAGGGCATCTACATGTGTTAAACCACACATGTGCTGCCCAAATTATTTAAACATACACAGAATGCACAGGACCTAGTGGGCACACAGTGGGGATATTGCTCTGGGATTTCTTGATATCCATCAGCTTAGTCAGGGACTCTGCCCAGTGATACTGCAGGACATCCAGGAACCCCAAATAATTCATTAAAGCTCCCATTCCTCCCAGTCAAAATTTCCAGATGAAAAAAAAGGTGTCTGTGTCCATTGGAAGCTCAGCCAGCTGGTAACCCTACTACCAAGGCTCTACTACCAAAACCAAACCATGGTTTTAGCTGCCATCATGTTACTTTATGGCACAGAAAGGTCTCTCCTGACCCCCTAGTCATGTGGCACATTTCTGGCAAATCACAATGCCCACCTGTGGCTTCACAACACTCATGTTCTGGGCATGGCTGGAGGTATTTTGCATCCCACCACCTTGGATAACAGAATTATTGTAGCAATGAGCTTCCTGACAGCTACAGCCCTCTATGAATCTTGCTGAAATAACTACTCCATTGTATTCTATAGGGATTCTGGAGGCTGGGGTATCCTGTGGACACACATTTTTCATAACATTTATTAGCAGAAGTAGCGTAATTCTTGTTATTTGGGAGCTGGAAAATAGAACACTGCTCTCTCCTGTTATTTCATGGTCTGATTTTGAAACTCCACAATCAGAAAGAAGCAAAACTAACATCTAAAAACTGCCTTCCTTCTCTTGATCTTATTTTGCACTAAGTGAATGTATGTAATTTGGATACAGCATAAATTTTTGTGGAGTGCTGATGATTATATTTCCTACAAAAGTCTCCAGTAGAGTAAATTATGATCAGAAGCAAATAAATACCAGTGCAGTGCACAACAGCTCCTTTTATGATCAAAGAATAAAGTGAAGGCAAAACTTTGTCCAAAAGCAATAATTGTTATAATACCCACTGGATAACAAGTTTGCTAGGAGTAACTTCTAAAACTCTTGGGAAGTTAACTACAGTCACTCACATATTACACAGCTCCTGTAGGCTGTGTAATTCTTTCTGGTTTGCTTTGCTTTTTCTATGCTCTAGAAATAATTTTGAAAATTAAAGAGAATTCAGCCTGCTGTAATAGCTTACACTCCTGGTATGTTTTATTGGCTTGTCTTCTTTGTCCTTCTGAGTATGTATCCTTGCACAAACAATCCGAAAACACGATTAGTTAGGAACAATAAGCTTGTTAGTCTCTATTAATGACATTTTATGTTTCCATTCCATGTCACTGATTTTATTAAATCTTTGTGGAGAAGCATTAGCAGTAGTGAGCCCTCTGACCGAAACAGCCTGAGAAAATGGTTCTTACGCTGTCCTGTGTTTATACCATCTTTATAATGGGAAAAAGCATAGTAAGAGCAAAAACTTGGGAGGCTAGGAGAGGACAAGGAGACCCATTTGGTGTTAGGCCTATTGCTGCAGTGAAATCCTGCCACTGAAATCAGTGACCTTCTGCATGGGCTGATTTTTAGATCCATTTTGATCTGCAATATAAGCACCATTGGAAGGACATACTTGCAAGACCGATGGTGATCAATCGTAAGCTAAGATTCAAATATTGTATTAGGCTTCCCTAAATTATGCTGACAATCACTTTGACCAATACCGGGACCAAGCAAATAAATTTTTTAATCCACATTTCCTTCCTCTTTCCCCAGTTGAATTTGACTCATCTCAGGGCTTGACTGTGCATTCAAACATGGAAAAGTGTCTACTTTAATTCCACAGTGGTAGCCAGGTGCCTGTCTCTACAGTGGGGGACATGGCAGGAGCTGGCAATTTTTCTCTAAATTGTGGGAATATTTCGAAAACAAGCTTTACCCCTTCTTTTTGAGAAACAGCTGTCAAGATATAATAGAATGTTTATGAACATTGTTTCAAACTTTAAGTAAATTTGTTGAATTAATTCAGTTTAGAGTAGATTTTCCTGTGTTCTGTGTATGGAGGTTGACAGTTTCCATCATCTGTGTTTGTAGCTTTTTGGCAAATCCAAGTATTATGAATACTCTGTGCTACACTTCAAGTAGCAACCATTTCTGTGTGAACATGGGGATACATTTTCAAAGAAATGGCCAGGAGATTGACATGAGGAATATTAGTGAATAAAGCTTTTAAGCTCAACCTTGACATTGAAAGTCATTTGCTTTACTCTTGATTGTTCTGTTGCAGAAATATGGAATGAAACACAATACAAGTAAAATATAGTAAGAAGTAAAATTTGCTGAAAGTATCAGTGAAGGGATGAGAATAAATGAGAAATGTCTTTCCTTCTTCTTGACCTGTTTTTTTCATTTAGGTCAAGTGGTTGGTGTATCTTTGGAGAAGTAGGACACAATACAAATTCCGTTATATGACCTAAACCATCACTATATTGCATTATAGTCAGTAGCTTCAGAAAGGTCCTTATAACTAAGTTCAAAACAGGTTCTTGCATCCCAGTTGCACTCTCTGGAGACATTTATCTGCATAGAGATTTGCTTCTCCTGAAAAATGTATGATCTGTATTGTGAGAATAAATGAAGAGAGGAGAAGCAAAGAAGTTCCATTTTCAGCTAATTGCTGTCTGCCAGACAGCACAGTATTTCAGCTCTCAATTGTCCTTTGGTCTCTGTCAGGGCTAATATTCCTATTTTTTTTAAACATCCTAAGCTTCAGTGTTCAGATTCACTATGTGCCTTGCCAATAAATGTTTTGCTGAAGTCAACAGGACTTTGTGCAACTAAGGAAGCTATACTGAGTTGATGCTATTGTAGCTTCTTGAATATAGTGTGGATTAAACTGGGCCAGGTTATGGCGTAACTTATTCAACCTGCCCATCCAGTCTCTCTCAAGAAAGATGCAACCCTGACCCTGTCATGGCTCAGCAAGAGACTGACAGGTCCAGAGCTTTCCAGTGTCACAGTCAGGGAAGCAAAACAAACCAAAATCATTGCCAGTTTACTTCAGACAGCCTCTTACAGGAACAGCTGTACAAAATCCCCAAGAGGAGAAGGAGAAATCCAGAAGGTGAATCACTGAAGCCTTCCAGCTTCAACATATGTGTCTAGGTCCACAGATGCTGTCAGAAGACAAATTTGCAACAAGGACTTCAGTTTGTGCACAAGAAAACTTGATGTCTCAATACAGGATAAGTTTATATCCAATTTGCATATATTCTTCTTCTTTTAAACTTGAATAGGGCATGACATTCTATTCAGCTCTTTATTTATTTTGTAGTAGTATCAAAGAACAGAGAAGTAGCAACTCTTGTCTTCCTTAAATCAGCTGGAAAATCTGTGCTCCAACTTTATGCTATGAAGGCTTTTCCCAACACAGCGGAAATTCTCCAGTCACAAATGTAGACTATTGCCCATTCATTTTTCACCACAATATTTAAAGTGTTCCCTGTTGATACAGATGTTGGGTAAAATTCTATGTAAAGACATTATTTGCCTAAATCATAGGTGAAACCACATCCATTTCCTATGTTTTCCATTCTTGTGTAAAACACTGGTGATTTTGTGAGCTAGACTTTCAACTGGGATCAACTTGTGCCATAGTAAGCCAGGTTGTGTTTGTACACTTTCTAATATGAACATAGCCATGATACCAGTAGATATCTTCATATCCATACCTTGAAGTTATTCCTCCGTGGTACAGGGAAGGACAATGCGTCAGGATGTACCCAGTGACTGGCAAGGAGGGAGTCTGAGGGGTGCACAGAGAGCACTCTCATGTTTAGGTTACTAATACACTGTTAGGTTTAAGACTCAGTCAGAAAACTTTTCCTAAAGCATTTTTTTTTACCTTCAGCCCACGTAGTTATTTCTTTTATAACCTAATAATGTTTGAAGGGTACATAGTTTCACATTCCAGGTATTGTGTTCACAGACCTGAGCAGCTCTTTTCTTAAAAAAAGAATTCAGGCACACTGCCCTAACCTTGAATTGCTGCTCAAACAAGGGAGTGCCTCTACATCTCTTCCTCCTTTCATCTAAACAAAGACCATAATTATGTCCTGCTGCCTTCAAAATGGGCCCTGAGATTTTTCATTTGGCTCAGTATATTGGGGAATAGGTTCTCTACATGTAGTTTTCATAATACATGCCTAAGAGACTGTTTTGGTGCTATGCAGTAGGTTGTGCAGAAAATCTTTTTTTATTAAGACTGCTCCCATCATTTTCAAATATTTTAACACAAAGAGTTCAACATAGTGACAGTTCCCCTAGCATGTTCAATCAACAGTTATTCAGTTATTAATCATAAAGAATATATCATCCTGAAGTGTGCACAGCATCCTGCTGCTAGACATGCATAAAAATCTATCATCATTGTTGCCAGTCCTCATAAAGTTATTTAGTCTACCTTTCACATAGCTTAGAAAATGCTAAAAATAAAAGAGAAATCTCCTAATGGCACTTGAATGCTGCTTTGCCCAAGAAAAGACTTGTAAAGTAAAGGTTTTATGTTTTATCCTCTAAGTGGTTTAGATTAATGAATCTCTTTTCTGCAAATGGTTAACCATTGATGCTGGGCAAATGTAGCACTTTTTAATTGTGTTTTTCTTGCTGAACTATATATTAAAATATATCACTCACGATATATTCAAGGAAAGTTCACAAAGTTCTGTTATGACACAGAAATAATCTAAACTTTTCTGTGAATGTCTAGTTTCTAAGAACTTGTCTAAGAAGCAACAGTCCATTTATACAAAGGTATGAATATAAGGCAGGTGTTAAACCATGTTATACTTCTGCTCAGAAAATCAGGATGAAATGGTTTGGATTGTTCAGAAGCAAATTAAATTTTCCTAAATGAAAGCTGTTTCTGAGAGTTATCAGGTAGGTCTAATGCATGTTGCTCTGTGTGCTTTAAATTTAAATCTTTAGGTAATTCAGTTTAAGTTTCTTGAGTGTCCCTGCAGAAAGAACGAATTAGTGGAATAACACTGATTAACTTGCTTCATGGTTCAATAAAAAGGTAAAAATAAGGGGAAAAAACAGTCCTCTCTGGTTTTATATCTTACAAGATTAATTGGTGGTGATAAAGAAGAGAGTTGACTCTCACATTTAATACTAGTTTATAGTATCAATTGTACTTTTGAATTTTTGTTGGGTTTGTTTTTCTTCTTGCAAAGCTTGACCTGGCCACGAAATCTAGACCTCATTTTCTTTCCTAGGTTATGACTTTCCAGTGGTCACTGCTGTTAGTCAAAGATGTTGATTTGCGAGCATCAGTAAACTATTTTGGTCACATCCAGACTTCAGTCACCTCCTCTTCTCTATCTTCTCCCTGATGGCTGCTTAATCCTCCACACAACAGTTGAACCAGTTTGGCCTATAAATCAGTCTAGAAATATTATGGAGTAATTTTACTATGTCAGCTAATTTGGAGGTAAAGGACATTAATAGAGTTTAATGGAAATGCTTCAAGCCATCAAAAATTTGTACCTTTTATCTGATTGCATTATAATTCTATTTTTTTAGTATAATATTTTATATAATGTTAGTCTGTGAGGAGTATGATCTTTTCTACCTAAGGTCACTGAATGTTGCCTAGAAATATTATTACCTGATTTGAAGAAGCTATTTCTAATATTTTAAATTAACATAAGTTATATCTGCAAATTAATTCCGTGATATTTTAAGTTAAAGAGAATTGCTTAAAATGGCATATACTCCACATAAATTTAGTTTTTGGTAGTGTTAGACGTAACATGTCATAAATGGCATCAATAATAATAAAGTCCATTTAAGACACTGTATTTACTGTACATGAATGACTAATGATATTCATTGTACTGACAGGATATTTCTTTCTGGCATTTACTCTGGCAAACATTTGATGTTTTACTGAATATCATATGTGGAATAACCCAAGTGGACATCTTAACTAACACTATGTTATAATTGTACCAACTCAATACTCATTTGGGTGATTCATTAATGACAGCTGAAACCAAGAAAATAATTCTGGTGAAGAATATTTATGCCTCTAAATACACAGTGTGCAAAGAAAGCATTTTAAAAACATCTCAGAACTTTTTAAAATATCATGTTTATCTTCTAAGCCTTCGTGAAGTGCCTGAGCAAAACTCTCGAAGAGAATAATCTTGTCTAGCAATTATTGCAAAATAGACTAGTAATTTCATTGAGATAACAAACAAATTATTTCCATACAATGCAATAAGGGCAAATAGGAAATCGAAAATCTTTTCAGTGTTTACATTTCCAGGCATATATGGCTGTGACATTATCAGATTTTAACTTAGTCATTAGGATGCACAGAAAACAGGGCCAGGTTTTGGCCAATATAAAATAAAAATGGCAGAGGTTTCTCAGCAAAAGTTTGAAATAACAAACCCAATTTTAAAGACTAAACCAGATATTTATTGGTCAATTTTTAGCTTTCAAAGACTTAAAACATTATTTCTTAAAAATGATTTATGTAATGAAAAGTTTCAAATGAAATCTAAAAATGTTTTTGTGTTTCAAAGAAGAGACATGCTAACTTCTCTGATGTTACTTTGCTCCCTCTCTGTAACACATTTTTGATAAAATTTTTTGGGAATTTGACAAATATTCATGTATACTGATCATCCAAAACCATATTTTCTGGTGAATAAACTTAGTAAAATAAATCAGCTATAGTAGATATCCTTTTTCCATACTGATCTGAATTTTGCTCTTCAGGGTTCCTCATTGCTCAGGAGTTACAACTTTGAGACAGAAGCCAATTCTGTGCCTAGGAAAGGTGTAATACATACCCCTCTCCCAAACTGTTTGTATTTACAGTGTGTACATAATCAGCTTTTTTTTGAAGTGAAATCTTATTAACATTTTGATGAAGACTTTTTATTTGAACACCAGTCGCTATCTCTAAGTAGCTCTATCAGAGTTTTCATTTTTTCCCCATCTGTTGTTACTCAGATATGGTTTGACAAACCTCAGTCTGTGAGTTTTAACAGGTTGATAGACACATATGGTAATCAGTGCAAGTGCAAGTGCACTAGGACCACTCAGCACACTGGTGTCTACTTTTACTATTACCATCAATTTTATTGTAGAATCATAGAATAGTTAGGGTTGGAAAGGACCTCAAGATCATCTAGTTCCAACCCCCCTGCCGTGGGCAGGGACACCTCACACTAAA